>CAJQTV010001047.1:0-20579 GCA_907163055.1 Formica aquilonia x Formica polyctena | reverse complement strand
TCGGATCCGACGAGCTCCGATCCTATCAATCTCATAATCGGAGCCGATCTTTATAGCGACATCATTCGCGACGGTGTTCGCCGAGGAAGCGTCGGACAAACCTTCGTTCAGAATTCCATTTTCGGATGGATAATCTCGGGACCGCTCACGTCGCTCGAAAGTAACGATCCATCTCAGTCGACAATGACTTCCGTTCATTGCACTCGCGGTAGCATTTCCGCTCATCACACGATCAGCTCTCCCTCTCTCGAAGAGGAACTTCGTCGCTTTTGGGAGATAGAAGAACTCCCACGATAATCAATTCGTACGCCGCAAGAAAAACAGTGTGAAGAGCATTTTTGCTCGACTCACTCTCGCGACTCCAACGGACGGTACATCGTTCGCTTGCCGTTCAAAACGAGTCCTCCGATCGATATCGGTCATTCAAGATTTCGCGCCGAACAAATGGTAAATTCGCTAGTACGGAGATTTCGCGATAAACTCGAGGTAGCGAAAGAATATTCCGATTTTATCTCCGAATATGAACGTCTTGGGTATCTGCGGACAGCGCCGATGCCGCAAGGTGACATAGAACAAGCTGTCTATCTCCCGCATCACGGGGTGATCCGGGAACGCAGCTCAACTACGCGTCTTCGCGTAGTTTTCAACGCTTCGAGCGTTACATCGAACGGCACATCTCTAAACGATCACTTACACGCTGGTCCTAAATTACAAACCGATCTCATGTCGGTAATATTACAGTGGCGCCGCTATAAATATGTGTATTCATCCGACATCGCGAAAATGTATCGCCAAATTCTGGTCGATCCTCGCGATACGAATTATCAGCGGATTTTGTGGAAACGATCGCTCTCGGAACCGCTTATCGATTATCAACTTTTAACGGTGACATATGGAATGGCATGTGCCCCATTTCTTGCCCTTCGGGTATTAAAACAATTAGTCAGAGACGAAGGTCAGCATTTTCCGCTCGCAGCTTCTATCATGAGCGATAATATTTATGTCGACGGCCTACTTTTCGGAGCTGACGATACAACTCAGATCCGACAGGCGCGCGATCAATTAAATTCGATATTATACCGCGGCGGATTCATATTAAGGAAATGGGCTAGCAATTCGCCCTCTCGCGGACATCGATATAGCGGACCATGGCTTAGCCACCAAAAAACCTCTCGCTGAAGACGAACAAATAAAGATCCTCGGCGTCGGATGGCAGCCGGCGAACGATGTTTTCGAGTTTTGCGTATCGCTCGCTGATAACGCCCTGGAGACCAAGCGTACGATCTTGTCCGCAATCGCAAAGTTTTACGATCCGTTCGGGTGGGTCACTCCGGTCACGATCACTGCTAAAATCTTTATGCAGCAACTTTGGCGACTTAAAATCGGTGGGGATGACGCGATTTCCGAGCCTCACATCGCAAAGTGGAGAGACATCTATTCTCGGCTCTCACTTCTCAATAATTCGCGAATAATACGATGGGTCGGTCTCGGATCGGACACAAATCACGCCGAGATACACGGATTTGCGGATGCATCTACACACGCTTATGCCGCATGCGTCTATCTCAAAATTATATCGTCAGCAGGCAAACTCACGACAACGTTGCTCGTCGGAAAATCAAAGGTCGCGCCGTTAAAACCTCTAAGTATACCACGGTTGGAATTATCCGCAGCCGTATTACTCTCACGACTTGTCGAGTTCGTTTGCGGATCGAACGGTTACAGGGACATCCCATGCTATTGTTGGACGGATTCCACGATCGTACTCGCGTGGGTAAGTCAGCATCCATCTCGATGGAAGACGTTCGTGGCCAATCGAATTAATGACATTCAATCTCGCCTTCCGAACGTTGAATGGAGGCACGTGTCAACAGACGACAATCCCGCGGATTGCGCTTCGCGCGGAATATTCGGCGACGAAATTATCAATCGCGAGCTATGGTGGCATGGCCCTCAATGGCTGCTCTTCGATCACGAAAAATGGCCGTGTGACGAACCGCACCTTCCAACGGAAGCCCCTCTCGAAGAAAAAATTAACTCGTTGCAATGCAATGAACCTCGTGATTCTTGGGATATGGTATCAAAATATTCATCATGGCCAAAGTTAATTCGCGTCACCGCGTATATCATCAAATTCATAAGTTTATGTAGTCGTAATCGCTCGTCATCGGTCTCGCTTATGTCGTCTCATTATCCAGCATCAAGAAACATCGCGCTTTCTGCATCCGAGTGCAACACTGCCAGAATTCTCTGGATTAAGAAAATTCAAGCCAACTTATTTCCGACGGAAATACACGCGCTGTCAAAAAATCAGAGCCTCTCGTCGAGAAGCTCACTTCTCTCTCTTCGACCGTTCCTTGACCGGGACAAGGCCCCGTTGCCTATGCCGGTTCGACATTCTTCTCTCATCTCATCCTCTCGTTACATTGATCGTGAATCAAACTCATATACGAGCGTTACATGCCGCAACTCACGCTAAATGTTCTGCGCCGCGATTTCTGGATAATTCGCGCTCGTAATATCGTCAAATCTGTAATTCACAAATGTGTTGTGTGTATTCGCAAACGCGCCGCGATTCCCACACAGATCATGGGAGATCTTCCCGAACATCGCGTGACAGCGGCAATCCGACGTTTTTTGCATTGCGGTCTCGATTACGCAGGACCCGTGCAAATTCGTGCCTCCGCTGGACAAGGTATTATGTCGCGTAAAGCATACATCGCGCTCTTTATCTGCCTTGCGACAAAAGCAATACATTTGGAGTTAGTAAGTGACTACTCCACTCAAGCTTTCTTAAATGCTTACTCTCGATTTTGCGCTCGCCGCGGTCTACCACAATCTATGTATTCGGACAACGGGACAACATTCGTCGGGGCGGACCGAGAACTGACCGTCGCGTACCGATCAGCATTACGAGATCCGAATTTCTTGAACCTGACTGCCTCCGATAACGTGACGTGGAATTTTATTTCCCCGTCTGCTCCGTATTTCGGCGGGTTGTGGAAGGCGGGCGTCCATAGCGTAAAAACTCATCTTCGCCGCGTGTTAGGAAATCATATGCTAACATACGAAGAATTCTCGACTTTATTATCTAGAAACGAAGCATGTCTTAATTCAAGACCGATAGCGCCCCTCTCCGATACGCTTGAGGACTACGAGTGTCTCACCCCCGGTCACTTTTTGATCGGATCTGCGATACTGTAAACCCGGAACCATCCTTGCTCAATATTAACGAGAATCGCTTGTCGAGATGGTAACTCGTCCGACACGTTATTGAGCGGTTTTGGAAATTATGGAGTAACGACTATGTCAATACGTTACAACAACGAGCAAAATGGCGAAAGGTAGAACCGCCGATTGATACCGGGCAACTCGTGTTCCTGCGTAATTCTATGTTACCTCCCTGTAAGTGGGAACTGGGCCGAGTGACGCAATGTCATCCCGGTTCCGACGGCTTCGTCCGGGTCGTCACCGTCAAGACGTCCACCTCGGAATTCAAAAGACCGATCGTAAAATTATGCGTTTTACCTATCAATAGTGAGGCGACGAGCAATTAGGCACCTTCGCTGCGTTGCTTTTCATTTATTGTAGTTCATTAGACTTAAGCACAAAATTGTCAAGAAGCGAGCGTCATTCCGCCAAGGCGGGCGGCAGATCCACGGTGTTAAATCATATCGAAAAAAAAAAGTAATTCTTCCTTATATCGTTAATTGTGGCGTGCGCTCTTGTCGTTCAATGTTACTGTCGTATCAATTATTTCGGAACTATCGTTCCAAGGCGGGCGGTATGTTCAAGATTGAAACGCTTAATTTAATCGATAAATTCAAACTGTAAATTCAACCGACAAATCTGAACGGTAAGAGCCGCAATCAAAACACGAGCGAGAATAAACATCGTCGCGATCAGCCGATCGGCGCGTGATTGCGTGATCATAACAAAGAAAAAGTGTGACAAACACCTAGATTCTCGAACATTTGGTGCCGAAAATATCCTATTATGGAAATCGGGCGACCGCGACTCTTTTCCGTCGTTATTCAGTCTGGCGCTGACGACGATTCGAGCTGGTCGATAGCAATCGGTCATAACTTCTCGTATCATATTATTTCGTGTCGTATTCTCGCTCGTGTCGTGTCGTGGTACTCATAGACCATTCGCGCTGCTGTTGTTACTTTCGCTCGTGTGGTTTACTCTTGTGTTGATCGCTCGCGCATTTTTTGTCGTTTAATTCGCTCGTGTCGTATGCGCTTTCGTCATTCTCGTTGTAAATTCTCAACCGACATTCTAGCATACGATCGAGCATCGAACTTAGTGCGAAAGACGCCTCATTGTCTGTATTACTACCTGCTCTATACTTATTAAGTTTGTGATTGTTAAGAGTGTGGAGTCCGAGAGTCGACGCGCGTTAACCGTTCCGCGAATGTCCTCTGCCTCGCGCCAAGCAACATCCGGCGTCCGCGGGCAAGATATCCGTTCTCGCAAAAGCCTCTAGCAAGAAGCTCTTAATCAAGATTTCCGAACCGCGAAAAAGGGCAGTAATTAACAGGACAATTCGAAGATTTCCGTCGGAGTCGCGGAAGACGTACCGTCGCTCGCTCCTATCATTCAAAATAAAACGACTATCTAAAACAATCTGCACTCAAGTCTTTTCTAAAATCTTCTTGTCCTCCAGCGGATTTACGGATTCGCGTTACATACAGCTTCTCGCTCATCTCTGAGCGTTTCTAAAGATTCGGGCGATCTCTTCGAGGTCGACTCCCGAACACAGATATGCCGCATTCATTATTGACAACAATATTTCCCATCATATTGCAAAAGAGATTCTTCGCTTCTTTCAACATATAGGAAAAAATCCTGATGTTGAAAAGCAAGAGAATGGGCCAAACGAAATGTAAAAACATTATTACAAACGTTTTGTGTCTGGTTGAGACAGATCGTGTCGTCAATAAGATTCAGAATACAAAATTTTCAATTTTTATTGATGAAACATCTGATATAATTAATGATAAATGGATGACTTTTCTTGTTCGATATGTTGATCCTGAGACATTAGATATTCGCCCGCAATTAAGTAAATTAATCAATATTGATGCTTGTTCGGGAGTCGACCTCGATGAGATCGCCCGAATCTTTCAGATACGCTCCGAATTGAGCGAGAAGCAATGTGTAGCGCGAATCCGTAGATTCGCTGGAGGAATAGGAGTGGAAATATTACTCACGTGAGCGTAGTTTTAAGAACGTTTATTAGAAAACACCGGGAGCGAGCCTCGACACGTGTCCCGCGACTAAGATCGGAAATCTTCTGAATGTCCTTCGATGACCTGCCCTTCTCCGCGTTTCGGAAATCTTGAAGGGCTTCTTGCTAGAAGCCCTCGCGAGAACGGAGATCTTGCGCGCGGACGCCGGATGGTTTTTAGCGCGAGGCAGAGGACATACGCGATGCGGTGAATCGGTGGCTCTCGAACTCCCCACTTACAATTTAACAATCTTCACTAACAAAAAAAAGCGATTAAACGATTTAACCATAAAGAACTGATTGCCACGATAATATGATGCGATTGTGAGAGAGACACTTCGGTTTGAAATTGAATAGAACGCGAATTTGACTATGAATAACGCGACAAGACACAAGCGAGAATACGACACGAGATAATGCTACCCGAGAAATAATGATTGATTGCTATCGACCAGCTCGAATCGTCGTCAGCGGCAGATTGACTAACGCCCGGTAAGACTTGCGATCGACCGATTTCCATAATAGGATATTTTCGGCATCGAACGTTCGAGAATCTAGGTGTTTGTCACAGTTTTCTTTGTTATGATCACTCGATCACGCGCCGATCGGCTGATCGCGACGATGTTTATTCTCGCTTTTGTTTTGATTTCGGCTTTTACCGTTCAGATTTATCGGTTGAATTTACCGTTTAAATTTATCGACTAAATTCAACGTTTTAATCTTGAACATACCGCCCGCCTTGGAACGATAATTCCGAAATAATTGATACAATAGTTGCATTAAACGACAAGAGCACACGTCACAATTAACGACATAAGCAAGAGTGATTATTATTTACACGATATGATTTGACACCTTGAATCTGCCGCCCGCCTTGGCGGAATGACGCTCACCTTTTGACAATTTTGTGTTTAAGTCTAATGAATTACAGTAAAATGAAACACAACGCAGCGAAGGGGCTTAATTGCTCGTCGCCTCATTCTTGACCGGTAATGCACACAGTTTGACAATCGGTCTTTTGAATTCAAAGGTGGCCGTCTTGACGGTGACGACTCGTACGAAGCCGTCGGACCCGGGATGACAATGCGTCACTCGACCTAGTTCCTATTTGCAGGGAGGAAGTGTCGGATTTCGCAGGAGAACGAGTTGTCCGGTATCGATCTGCGGTTTTATCTTTCGCCATTTTGCTCGTTGTTGCAACGTGTTTACATAATCGTTGCTCTATATTTTCCAAAATCGTTCGGTGACGTGTCGGACAAGTTGTCACCTCGAAAGACGATTTTCATTGAGATCGAGCAATGATGGTTCCGGGTTAACAGTAAGCGCGGATCCGATTAAAAAGTGACCCGGAGTGAGACACTCGTAATCCTCAAGAGTGTCGGAGAGAGGCGCGATCGGCCGAGAATTAAAACAGGCTTCTATTCTACACAGCAGAGTAGTGAATTCCTCAAATGTTAGCGTGTTATTGCCGAGAACGCGGCGTAAATGATTTTTGACGGTCCGTACACCCGCTTCCCATAATCCGCCGAAATGTGGTGCCGACGGAGGTATAAAGTTCCACGCAACATTATCGGAAGCTGTTGTATTCAAAAAGTTCGGATCTCGGAATGCTGCCGATAAGCTATTGATAATTCTCGGTCGGTGCCGACGAATGTTGTCCCGTTGTCCGAGTACATAGATTGCGGTAGGCCGCGACGAGCGCAAAAGCGAGAATATGCGTTTAACAAAGCGGGCGTGGAATAATCTCCACTAACTCTAAATATATAGCTTTTGTTGCTAAACAGATAAAGAATGCAATGTAAGCTTTGCGCGACATAATACCTCGTCCTGCTGAGGCGCGAATTTGCACGGGTCCCGCGTAATCGAGGCCGCAATGAGAAAAACAGCGAGTGCCCGCCGACACTCGTCGTTCGGGGAGATTCCCCACGATTTGTGTAGGAATTGTTCGTTCGCGAACGCACGTGACACACTTATGAATGACAGATTTGACTATATTGCGCGCGCGAATTATCCAGTAGTCGCGGCGTAGAGTATTTAGCGTGAGTTGCGGTCCGGCATGCAACGCTCGTAAATGAGCGTGATGCACGATCAATGTGACGAGAGGATGAGGGGAGAGAAGAATCGAATGCCGAACCGGCATTAGCAGCGGGGCTTTGTTAAGCCGTCCACCCACGCGCAGAATTCCGTCCCGATCAAGGAACGGTCGAAGAGAGAGAATTGAGCTTCTCGATGAGAGACTCTGATTTTTTGATAAAGAGTGTATTTCCGACGGAAATACGGTGCTTTGAATTGTCTTGATCTAGAACGTTTTAGCGAGGTTGCAATCTGATGCAGAAAGCGAAACAATTTTGTGAGACCGGAAACTTAGATGACATAGGCGAAAACGACGATGAGCTTATGTCACGACAAGAGCGATTCCGGCAACAATTATGTACGAATTTAATGACATACGCGGTGACGCGAATTAATTTTGGCCACAACGAAATGCTAGATCCCATGTGTCGCGAGGTTCATTGCATTGCAATGAGGTAATTTTTTCTTCGAGAGAGGCTTCCGTTGGAAAGTGCGAATCGTCACACGGCCATTTATCGTGATCGAAGAGCAGCCATGGAGGGCCATGCCACCATAGCTCGCGATTGATAATTTCATCGCCGAATATTCCGCGCGAAGCGCAATCCGCGGAGTGTCTGCCGTTGACACATACCGCCATTCGACGTCTGGAAGACGAGTCTGAATGTCATTAATGCAAAAAGTCTTCCATCGCGAAGGAGGTTGACTTACCCACGCGAGCACGATCGTGGAATTTGTCCAGCAATGACACGGAATATCCTTGTAACCGTTCGATCCGCGAACGAACTCGACGAGTCGTGCGAGTAATAATGCTGCGGATAATTCGAATCGTGGTATGCTTAGGGATTTTAATGGCGCGACCTTCGATTTACCGACAAGCAAAGTTGTCGTAAATTGACCTGATGACGAAATGATTTTGATATAAACGCATGCGGCATACGCATGTGTAGATGCGTCCGCAAATCTGTGGATTTCGGCGTGACTTGTATCCGATCCGCGATCGATCTAGCGTATTATTCGCAAATTACTGAGATGTGAGAGCCGAGAATAGATTTCTCTCCACTTTGCGATGTGTGGCTCTTTTTTATGGCTAAACCGTGATCTGCTATTTCGATGTCCTCGAGAAGAGAGAGCGAATTACTGGCCCATTTCCGTAATACAAATCCGCCGCGCTTTAAGAGGATGCCGGAGCGACGGGCGAACTCCGACGGGTTAGCGCCCTCATCTAAGCGTAACTAAAATTATCGATAATACCGACCGAAATTATCGATAATATCAATAATTTTAGTTCCGCTGTTACCAATATTAATATTTCTGCATGTTTTATGCATATTTGAAAGAGAATTGTGTTCAATGTGTTGAAATCGGACAACATCGTGTATTTCTACTGCTCTATTGCCTCGCACGCATATCTAAGCGTATTTAAGCGTATAGATAACAGTATAATATAGACGTGTCTGCCTTTATCACATATTTGAAGATAATTTCACATTGTTCATACGGGCTATGTGTCTTCCCATATATCTTCCAAGAGGAATAACATTTGGTTAGGTGTTATATATATAATTGTGTATATATATATGTATATGTATAATATGTACATAGACGTATACAGATGTATGTGTATGATATATATACATATATTCTGAATATTATCGTGTAACTTTCTATAAGTTGCGATCTATGCAATGCAGCTAATTTTTTTCAATCGATATAACCAATGGATATATAACAACAATGTATTATTTATACAAATATATATATTATATTGTCTTTTTTTTGTTCGTATACATAAATGTTTATATATATTGTTAATAAAGATTTATAATACATTGTTTGTCTCGATCGCAACAGAATAATATATCGCCTCTGGCATATATTTTTTAACACACATGCAAATCGCATCTAGTGTGAAATAACAACCAGCTCACGAATTGATCGCCTCTGGCACATAATTTTTGACACACATGCAAATCGCATCTAGTGTGAAATAACAACCAGCTCACGAACTGACCGCCTCTGGCATATATTTTTTAACACACACGCAAATCGCATCTAGTGTGAAATAACAACCAGCTCACGAACTGACCGCCTCTGGCATATATTTTTTTAACACACACGCAAATCGCATCTAGTGTGAAATAACAACCAGCTCACGAACTGATCGCCTCTGGCATATATTTTTTAACACACATGCAAATTGCATCTAGTGTGAAATAACAACCAGCTCACGAATTGATCGCCTCTGGCATATAATTTTTGACACACATGCAAATCGCATCTAGTGTGAAATAACAACCAGCTCACGAACTGATCGCCTCTGGCATATAATTTTTGACACACATGCAAATCGCATCTAGTGTGAAATAACAACCAGCTCACGAACTGATCGCCTCTGGCATATATTTTTTAACACACATGCAAATCGCATCTAGTGTTAAATAACAACCAGCTCACGAATTGATCGCCTCTGGCATATAATTTTTGACACACATGCAAATCGCATCTAGTGTGAAATAACAACCAGCTCACGAATTGATCGCCTCTGGCATATATTTTTTAACCAAAGCGAACATGCAAAACGCATTTGGTGTCAAATATTCTTAAAACAACCAGCTCACGAATTGACCGCCTCTGGCTAACTAACTACTGTAGCACTAACTACTATTATAAAATACAAATATAATAAATTTTCAATAAAATATCAAAATAAGCAAAAGACTGCGTTCTTATTTTTCAGAGATTTATGTTATATATTCGGCATTACTTATATATATATATATATATATATATATATATATATATATATATATATATACACTGTGTGTACACACACACGCGCGCGCGCACACTACCGGGCGCACATCGGTGAACCGCGCTGTAGCTGTAACAGCTGAGCGCTCACGCACACTACCAGGCGCGCGGCTCACCGACGTGCGCCCGGCTAAAAGTCGGCGCTGATTGATCAGACTTTACTCAATAATAACTCCTTTATGAAGCGTTATAGAAAAAAATGTTACAGGACTTTTCTGTTCAGAATAACACCCTCTACCTTCCCTTAAAGGGTGTTGCGCGAATTTTCGGACAACCTGTGTAAATATACCTTATATATAAATAATACTAACCTCTTGACCCTTATTCTTTTTAAGGAAAGTCTTCGGACAGAGAGAGGCAAGCGTTTATCATTATATTTTTGTCCCATTATGTGGACACACTATATATTAAAAATTAAAAACACAAAAACACAGTTTTTTGACTTCAACGTGTTATAACGCGTTATAACGGTTGAGCGCGCGATAATCTCTTGTTACGCGTATGTACAAAACACACGCGACAAACTGAGACTGAGCTGCCGCGCACTGATATGATCGCGTTCGTCTGTTTGCATGTGTGTGTGCGTACAGCCGACTTACTGCCCGATACGTACATACTTACGTACTGACTGCTATAGATATCGCGTTATGATGAAAATGAAAACTAATGCACATCTTTATAAATGTTTATCTTAATAAATGAATATTGTACAACCGAATAAAAACATTGTTTTTATATTGCTAAACTAATTTTATACATAAAAACATTATTTATATTTAACGAAAACATTATATAAAATTAATTATATGGATTATTCTATATAATTAATAATAATTGTATTATTTTTGTATATTACACATTATATGCTATATACAAGGTGTCCCTTAAAATTTCAAAATTTAAATTTTGCAATGGAATAATTCTGGAAATATTAAATAACATAAATTTTTATCAATTTATTTTTAAGCAGTATTTTCTAAAATGTAATAGCTTTCACTTTACAACTTATGATTTAGATGATCGCCTGTGATTCATGCGTCTAATAATTGATAACCGAGCATTTAAAGTTTCACTTACTCTATATATAATACAATAATTAATTGATAAATTACCAAACTTTAATTCATGCGTGGGAGAGTAATATACATGTACGCACTAAGATATCGCAATTTCTAATATCTTTTTTCTTTCGATCATACACTTACTCTGTTTCTCTCTGTATCTCTCTTTCTAATCGTTCGCTTACTACGTACTGCATATCGCTTAGCTTTATTCTTCTAGCATATTCGCTTACGCGTTTACTCGCGCTTCTCTCTCTCTCTCTCTCTCTCTCTCTCTCTCTCTCTCTCTCTCTCTCTCTCTCTCTCTCTCTGCTCGTTCATTATTGTATTCTTTTATTCCCATTATTATATTCTTTTATTTGCTCAACTTTTATTCTTTCTATTCTCGTCTCCTTACATAAAAATAAATAAATGTATTTATTTATTTTTATTTTATACAGCATAAATGAGATATACAATACGTTATTTTCTTTTTTTATTTCACTATATGTAGTTAATACAATACATAATTACGTTTCACTTTAGTTAAATACAACATGCACATACAAAAATACACACGCACACGCACACATACATAATAGTTTTTTTATTTATAAAATATACAATATCTTATTTATGCTTTATAAAATAAAGATGAATAAATTAATTTATTATCATATAGGAAAACAAGAATAGAAAGAATAAAAGTCGAACAAATAAAAGATTATAATAATGGGAATGAAAGAATACAATAAAGAACAAGCAGAGAAAGAGAGAGAGAGAGAGAACAAATGAGGAGCAAGCGAGATAGCTAACATGAAAGACTTCCGAAGTCTCGCTCGCGAGGCTCGCTGTATCTATAATCTCTCGCGTTATATACCGTTACTGTAAAATTTTTGTTTTTCGCGCTTATTGATCCGAAAATAATTACAATGAATTCATGATATTTTACCAATTAAAATAATACGAAACACGAAATCGGATAATTTTTAATCAATTATATAATTAAAATTATGATTAGTTATTTCATTAAAAATAATCCGATTTATGTCATATTTAGTGTCATTTTAATCGCAAAAATGTAATTAATCCATTACAATTATTTTCAGATATATAAAATGCGAAATACAGAGATTTTATTTTCTATAATAAGATGACATATACACGTCAAAGGTTACAGATAAAGGGAGCCTGGCGAGCGAGACTTCGGAACTCTTTGATGTTTGTCATCTCGCTTGCTCCTTCATTCTTTCTTGCTCTCGCTTTTGTCGATTCTATAGCATCGGGGATCTTTCCTTATGTACAAAATATAAACATTTTACAAAATGAAAACTGAAACTTACATTTTGGATGTTATTAATATGAATATAATTATAATGGATTAATGAGATTCTTGCGATAAAAATGATACTAAACACGACATAAATCGTATAATTTTTAATGAAATAAGTAATCATGATTACATATAATACATAATTGATTAAAAATAATCTAATTTATGTTATGTTTGGTATTATTTTAATCGCAAGAAACTCATTAATCCATTATATTTATATTTATACTAATAAAATCCAAAATGTAATGTTTCAGTTTTTATTTTGTAAAATGTTTATATTTTGTACATAAGGAAAGATCCCCGATGCTATAGAATCGACAAAAGCGAGAGCAAGAAAGAATGAAGGAGCAAGCGAGTTGACAAACATCAAAGTGTTCCGAAGTCTCGCTCGCCAGGCTCCCTTTATCTGTAATCTTTGACGTGTATATGTCATCTTATTATAGAAAATAAAATCTCTGTATTTCGCATTTTATATATCTGAAAATAATTGTAATGGATTAATTACATTTTTGCGATTAAAATGACACTAAATATGACATAAATCGGATTATTTTTAATGAAATAAGTAATCATAATTTTAATTATATAATTGATTAGAAATTATCCGATTTCGTGTTTCGTTTTATTTTAATTGGTAAAATATCATGAATTCATTGTAATTATTTTCGGATCAATAAGCGCGAAAAACAAAAATTTTACAGTAACGGTATATAACGCGAGAGATTATAAATAAAGCGAGCCTCGCGAGCGAGACTTCGGAAGTCTTTCATGTTAGCTATCTCGCTTGCTCCTCATTCGTTCTCTCTCTCTCTCTCTTTCTCTGCTTGTTCTTTATTGTATTCTTTCATTCCCATTATTATAATCTTTTATTTGTTCGACTTTTATTCTTTCTATTCTTGTTTTCCTATATATGATAATAAATTAATTTATTCATCTTTATTTTATAAAGCATAAATAAGATATTGTATATTTTATAAATAAAAAAACTATTATGTATGTGTGCGTGTGCGTGTGTATTTTTGTATGTGCATGTTGTATTTAACTAAAGTGAAACGTAATTATGTATTGTATTAACTACATATAGTGAAATAAAAAAAGAAAATAACGTATTGTATATCTCATTTATGCTGTATAAAATAAAAATAAATAAATACATTTATTTATTTTTATGTAAGGAGACGAGAATAGAAAGAATAAAAGTTGAGCAAATAAAAGAATATAATAATGGGAATAAAAGAATACAATAATGAACGAGCAGAGAGAGAGAAAGAGAGAGAGAGAGAGAGAGAGAGAAGCGCGAGTGAACGCGTAAGTGAATATGCGAGGAGCATGAAGCTAAGCGATACGTAGTACATAGCGAGCGAGCGATTAGAAAGAGACAGAGCGTGACAGAGCGTATGATTGAGAGAAAAAAGATACTGCAATAAAGTTAGTGCGTACATGTATATTACTCTCACACGCATGAAAGAGACGAAGATAGTACGATTATGTCTGTGTTTGTCATGTACGATTGCAGCTCTGTCTATCGCGACATCACGCAACTAATCTACTGCCCTGTTTTACTCTTGAGCCTCGATCTCGCACACACACATATGCACGAAAGTTTTATAAACAAAAATCTTTTTTACTAGGCTTCTAAATACATTTTTAAACGTTCACTTATATTCTTTCATGCATTTCCGAGTGGGAACCTATTTGATTTTGTACGTACAAACTGCACAACTTTTATATTAAGCAAATATTGTTACGACCTGACGCAAGAAGCCGATAAAAAAACTGTAATTTTTTAACTTTTCTTCGTTTTTAACATAAAAGCGCAAGGTTCCCACTTTGTTGATGTATATACTTTAATCGTGGAAAAGGATTTCTCATTTCATGTAACCAATAAAAAAATTTCGGTGTACAAAAATATAATTATTATGGCCGGTAAAACAGGACAGTCCGGCATCCTCTTAATATAGAGGTTAATTGATCGCGCGCTTGCCGAATTCGAATTGTATCGTCAGCTCCGAAAAGTAAGTCGTCGACATAAATATTATCGCTCAGGATAGGAACCGTGAGCGGAAAGTGTTGACCTTCGTCTGTGACTAATTGTTTTAACACCCAAAGTGCCAGAAACAGGGTACATGACATTCCATACGTAACAGTTAATAATTGATAATCGATGAGCGGTTCCGAGGGCGATGATTTCCACAAGATCCGTTGATAGTCGATATCACGTGCATCGATGCGAATCTGGCGATACATTTTTGCGATATCGGATGAATATACGTATTTATATCTACGCCATTGTAGGATGACTGACATTAGATCGGTTTGTAATTTTGGCCCGGCGTTTAAATGATCAGTTAAAGACGTGCCGTTAGAAGTAACGCTTGATGCGTTGAAAACAACGCGAAAACGCGTGGTAGAGCTATTTTCCCGGATAACCTCGTGATGCGGGAGATAAACATGTTGTTTGATTTGACTTTGAGCTGTCGGCGCGGGCCGCATATGCCCAAGCCGCTTATAATCCGACATGAATTTGCGATATTCTTCCGCGACTTCCGGTTTGTCGCGAACTCTGCGGAGTGATAAATTTAGCAATTTTTCCGCGCGAGGTCTTGAATTTCCGATTTCGATCGGAGGACCCTTCTTGAACGGTAGCCGCACGATATACCGTCCGTCAGAATCGCGAGAATGAGTTGAGCGAACATGCTCTTCACATTGCTTTTCTTGCGATGTGAGATGAGTTTGTCGTGAGAGTTCTTCGACCTCCCAGAAACGACGGAGTTCCTCTTCGAGTGAGGGAGAGCCAACAATATGAGTCGAAACGCGAGTGTGAGCGCAGTTCCCGGAAAGAATTGTCGGCGAAGAGGGATCATTAGTCGGTGATGACGTAATAGATCCCGAAATTATCCATCCGAGGATGGAATTCTGAGCGATGGGTTGTCCGACGCTTCCTTTGCGAACACCGTCGAGAATGATGTCGTTATAGAGATCTGCTCCGATGATGAGATTGATAGGATCGGAACTCGTCGGATCCGCGTCTGCTCGCGGTAAATCAGAGAGATAAGAAAGTGACGAGAGATCCGCATTTCCTTTCGGAGTATAAGAGATTAACGACTTTAGAATGAGCGCGGTGGTCGAAAGCGACGAAACGAGAGATTCTCGATGAGAAATGAAAATATGTGTCGCGTGTTGAAATGTCCCCGCGTTAATCCCGCCGACGGCGGAAACGGAGATCGGCATACGAATGCGTTTGACGCGCAAGATTTGCGCTAAACTCTCAGAGATGAAAGTCATTTCAGAGCCCTGATCGAGGAGAGCTCGGACGACAGCAGTACGACCGGACGGACAGCGAACCGTTACCACCCAGGCTGTCGCTAATAAGACGGGTGATCGCTTTCGCGTTACCGTTGAGGCGAGCAACAAATTCACCTCCGGAGTCGAAGCTAAAACTTGAGGCGCCGAGCAATTAAGCTGTGCAGGTTTTGATGCACTGGAACCAGAATCCGAGTCAACGTGTAGCATCGAATGATGCCTTTTGTGGCAAACCCGCACGAAAAAGAAAATTAGCTGTCGTAGCTAAAAACTGCGTGTGGTAACTAGATTTCAGTCGTAATATATGGACAGCGAACATCTTAGCTGTGACACCTATTTATTAGGTGCAACAACAAACATCTTAGCTGTGATACCTATTTATTAAGTGCAACAGCAAACCGTTTTGCTGCAGTTTAGAAATTTATTTTGCAAACCATGATTAGCTATGGTAGCGAAAATTTTTTTTCCGTGCGAATATTTACTTTTGCATTCTTGAGCTGAATGCTTCGAGCTTAAACAATTAAAACAACGTTTTTGTTGTTTTACTATATCGCGACGTTGACTCGCATTTTTGACCACGAACGCAGGACATACATTAATAAAGTGTCGAGCTGGACACAATGGACACTGCGATTGTGCGTTAGTGGATGCGATAGCGGCATGAACTCGCGAGACTGCGACTGGTTTTACATCATTTTTAAAGACGGACGCGGGAGCGGATGCCGCTAACACACGAGTGCGAGACTGAAGAAATCGGATTAATGTATCGTAAGACGGCGGGGCATCTGTATTGCTGATGCTTACATTCCAAACCTTGCGCGTTATCGGATCTAATTTTTGTACAATGATGTAAACTAGAACATCTTCCTAGAGTTCTTCCGGTTTTCAACCAAGGGTTTTCAATGATGCTACCGCAATATTAACTTTATCGCATAACGTCTGCATCTCGGTAGCAGATTCGCGCGTGATAGACGATAAATTGAGCAAAGTCGATAGATATTTGTTTATCGACTGCAGTTTGTCTTCGTACCGCGAAGTCAAGTTTAAATTTATCGACTAAATTTAACATTTCAATCTTGAACAATTCCAAAGATTCAAGTGCAAAAAAGTTGTTTCAGGCATTGAAATGTGAGATGTGAAAATTACAAATACCATTTTTAAATATTATTGCCTTATCATGCGACAATGCGTTTGTAATGACAGGAAAACATTTATCGTTTAAAAAAAGTTAGAAGAAATATGTCCACATTTATTAACATTTGCATGCCCATGTCATTCCGCCGCATTAGCATCGCATGCTGCATGTACTAAAATGTCCGCGTATTGCGAGAAATTTCTTTAAAAAATTGCTAATTATCTTAATAGTAGTCCGAAACGTACGGCTATTTTTCGTGAATTTTGTGAATGTTTCTAAGAAACAAATTGCAAAATATTAAAATTATGTGATACACGCTGGCTTTCTTATTATTTATGCGTCGAAAGACTTCTTGAATCTTGGGATACAATTAAACATTTTCTTACTGAAATGGTTGTGAGCGAAAAAACAATTTCTGGAGAATATCTACTGTCTATGATAGGCAACGTAGAAATAAAAGCTTATTTTCTTTTTTTTAAATACATTTTAAATTTCTTTAACGCATTTAATGCATTCTTTCAAGCATTAGAAACAAGAATCCATTTATTGCAACCAAAATCTAAAAATTTTCTTTTTCAAATGTGTCGAAATTTTTTAAAAGAAGAGCATTTAAAACCATTTTCTACAAATATTATATTCTCTCTAAAGGAGAATCAAAAAGATGTTAGTGAAATTATTTTGGGGTCAGAATGTGAGGAATATCTTAACGAATTAACACTGGAAGGTCACCTAGACATAGTTAAAATTGTTCGAGAGAACTGTTTAAGATTTTATGTGACTGCTGCAGAGGAAATTCGTAAAAGGTTATCTATAAATGACATATTTTAATCAAAATTACAAGTTTTTGGGCCATACATAAGTTTATTCGATAATAATCATTCAATGATGTTTTTTTCGTAGCTAAAACTATCGGTGGTTTTGATGAAGATGTTTTAAAGAAAAAATGGATTGCATTACCATCAGATTTTACAATGGAAGAAAAACAAAGTCTCTCTATATTAAATTTCGACAATATGTGGAAAGAAATTTTACAGCGTCGGTACCCCAATAATATTACTAAATATCCGAGTTTAACACATGTTTTAAATATTATTAGATTGCTTTCAAACTCAAATGCCAATCCAGAGAGAATGTTTTCTCTTTTACATAATTTAAAAACAAAAAAACGTAACAGATTTTCGTCAGCTTATGTTAATGCCATTTGTGTGTTTAAGTCTGCATTGAAGACGAGGAGAGAAACAACCATAAACATGAAAATTAATGAAAATCATTTGTCTCTTATGTCAGCGGACAAATTATATGCTACCGCTAATAAGAAAAATAAAAGTATTTTAAGGCTACATGCTGCAGATATTACTAACATAGCTGGTCCCTTATAAATAATAAATTCTGTCTATAAAAGACACCATGTCTGTAAAAGATACCATATCTGTAAAAGACACGATAAATGTTCAGATTAACTTACACCTCACGGATCATTTTCATTTTTACATATATTATAGAGGGCACATTCCTAAGTAACACGCACTTTGAATTTTGTGGCGCTCTCTTCTGGTTTCCGAGATATGCGATTTTGAAGTATCATAACTTTCGCATTTATTTCTATGATCTTTTCACTATATCTTATTTGCGTGTTTATGTTTTTTGTTTACATTTGCGTCACTGTCAGTATATTTTCGCTAAGAATTTCTTTTGTTTACATTTAGAGTTGTTTTTATGTTACTGCTAGTACGCTTCAGAATCGTACACTTGTTCAGTTCCGCTAGAAATTTCAAAAGAAATACAGCAATGAAGCTTTACGAATTTCTATCCATTACTGCAGATAAAAATATTGCTTCTCCACGTAAAGCGAGGTTCAATGCAAATTTATGTGTCTAGTTTTTTGATAGTGGAGCCCCCCCGCAGGGGAGGGCGGAACATGCTGTCTCCACGCATATACTTTTTAATGCGAAGTAAGGTTTTACAAGGGTTTACAACTTTCCACTTTATATTTACACATTAAAAAGTATATGCGTAGAGACAGTATGTTCCGCCGCCCCTGCGGGGGGGCTCCACTATTAACAAACTAGACACATAGGTTTGCGTTGAACTTCGCTTCGCGTGGAAAATGGAAAAATTCAAGGAGCTTCGTTCCCGAAATGTAAACAAACACTTTTTCCACATCTGATTTACACAAATACAATAAAAACAAACTTTATTTTTTCTTATTTTATAACAGAAAAAGCATTAAAACTGTGAAACTTTAAAATTGCATATCTCTGGAAACAGAAGAGTGCGCCACAAAATTCAAAGTGCTTATTACTTAGAAATGTACCCTCTATAATATATGTGAAAATGAAAACGATTCATGAGGTGTAAGTTAATCTGAACATTTACCCATATATTGGGAAATGTAAACAATTGACTTTTTATTGATTAAAAAATTTGAAATAATTACTGTATTTATATATATGCATCTTTAAATATATGTATATTTAATGTGAGAGAGACAAGACTAATATTTTAATGTATTTGTAGAGTATTTTGAGAATAATAATTTTTATCATTTTTCATAATTTTTATATCATTACAACGTTTATTATAACTTTGAATTAATAACAATTTTTTACATTTCCTTGACGGAAGAGACCACCACCTTCTCGCGGTTTCCGTTGAGCAACAATATATACGTCGTACATTAATATAATATAAATATTACAATGAAAATAAAAAGAATATAATCCTCAACATCCATAAAAATTTGAATATTATTTTATTATTATTATTTCTTTCAAGATAAGAAATCTTTTTTAATAAAAAGACGTAAATATTGGCCAAGAGTGGATTTATATATCTAAAATATACTTAATATACTAAAATATAATGATTATTAATTTTATTATTCTTATTATTATTTAATTAAATGAATATTATATATATATATATATATATATATATATTAATATTTTAAATATAAATTATTTAATTTATATGTAAAATATATTATATTTCAATTTTATATCTATTTCTTATGTAATACATATATATTTTTGTATTACGATTGATTTTACACAATATGTAAAAATTTATAGAAAAATAATTAATGAAAAAAAATTAATAATAAACGCGCGTCGCATGTCGTATAACTAACTCGCTAAACCGAGATTTCGAACTCACGTAGCCACGCTATATCTACAACTCAAGAGAGAAGGAGACAAAAGATGATATATCTGTCTCCTTCTATATCCCGAAGCTGGCCGAGCGTCAGTAGTGTTAATAGGAGAGTTCTAACTCAGGTCCTCTGAGGGGAAGTGAGGGACGGGGGGGGTCCCGCGCGGGCGAGGGGGCATGACGTCACGCGGGCGGAGGGGGATTTTCGTGGCGCGGGGGAATGACGTCACGCGGGCGGGGGAGCTTATCGCGGGAGCATAAACAGCGCGGTGTATTACAAAGGGCGGGTGCCGATGTCCGACCGCTCGAATTTATAAACATTATAAACAAATATCGTCTCGCACTATTGCACGTGCGGCATTATTGAATTTCGTAGAAAGATGATAAGGCTAGCGCCGATGTCCGGCTGCTATAATTTATTATAAACAAGATAGAACCATCGCGGTACCATAACGCGATAGATGAAAAATATATAATGAAGAACGAAGGGTGTCAAAA
>CAJQTV010001046.1:0-33002 GCA_907163055.1 Formica aquilonia x Formica polyctena | reverse complement strand
ACGAAACTTTGCACACGGCTCAATTGGACACAGTGCATTTGGACACAATAATTTTGAACACAGTAGCTTTTGGACACAGAAGAAAATTCATTTGGACACCGTTCAGTTGCGCACCGGTCAGTTGCACATCGTTCAGTTGCACACCGTTCAGTTGGACACATAAAACTGCACACCGTTCAATTGGACACAAAAATGCACACTGTTCAGTTGCACACCGTTCAGTTGCACACCGTTCAGTTGCACACCGCTCAATTGCACACCGGTCAGTTGCACACCGCTCAGTTGCACACCGCTCAGTTGCACACCGCTCAGTTGCACACCGCTCAGTTGCACACCGCTCAGTTGCACACCGTTCAGTTGCACACCGTTAATTTGCCCACCGTAGTTGTAAAGCGAGGTCCACCCTGCCTACCGGCGGGGGGGTGCGGGAGGGGGGCCGAAGGCCCCCCTTGCTCCCCCCGTGTGTGTGTGTGTGTGTGTGTGTGCAACTGAGCGGTGTGCAACTGACCGGTGTGCAATTGAGCGGTGTGCAACTGAACGGTGTGCAATTGAGCGGTGTGCCACTGACCAGTGTGCAACTGAGCGGTGTGCAATTCAGCGGTGTGTAACTGAACGGTGTGCAACTGAACGGTGTGCATTTTTATGTGTCCAACTGAACGGTGTGCATTTTTATGTGTGCAACTGAACGGTGTGCAACTGAACGGTATGCAACTGACCGGTGTGCTACTGAACGGTGTCCAAATGAATTTTCTTCTGTGTCCAAAAGCTACTGTGTCCAAAATTATTGTGTCCAAATGCACTGTGTCCAATTGAACGTGTGCAAAGTTTCGTGTCCATTTGCAACGTGTCCATTTGCACCGTGTCCAATTGTACTGTGTCCAAGTGAAGGCCACTCCCAGGACAGATCCCTGAGGCACACCCCTCGTAACCGTCCTCATAGGAGATATGTCGCCCGTGGTAGGATCACGCACGGCCTGCCGTCTTCCGTCCAAGTAGGCACACAACCATCTTAACGCCTCGCAGGAAAAGTTGAGCTGTCTCAGTTTGTAGATGAGTATGAGATGATTCACATTGTCAAAGGCTTTTGTGAAATCGAAGAATACTGCGATGGTTACTTTTCTTCGATCAGCAGCATGTCGTATTTCATTCATTACTCTTATTAATGCAGTCTGTGTTGAAAAACCTCTCCTGTATGCTGTCTGATGTGAATCAAACAGATTGAGAGTTTCGAGGTGATGAGTGATCTGCTCCGCCGCAATGCGCTCGAGCGCCTTAGAAAGCAAACATAAAATTGATATAGGTCTATAATCTTGGAGATTGGTGGAGCATTTAACTTTTGGTAACGGACAGATTAGGGCGGACTTCCAAGTATCCGGATATACACAGTTGGAGATGTAGTAATTATATATGTGCGTGACAATAGGCAGTATGCACGACAAGGCTAATGAAATCAGTTTCGAGGTCAGCCCGTCTATCCCCACAGCTCCTGATTTGTTTCGTGCCAGCGCTCGCCATCATCTGAGATTCAATGTTGTGCCAGTAGAACTTAGAGTCGTCATAGGATTGGTCACCTAGACGGACATTATCGAGAACTTCCTCTGCTCTCGAATTAAGTAAGAAGTGCTCATTCAGCTCCTCAGTTGAGAAGAGGAGCTTCAAGTTTGAAGATTTGGGCTTGATGATGCCGAGATGCCGCAGTTTTTTCCAGATGTCGTTGGGATCTTTTATGTTGTGAAAGGCGTTGCAATAACAATCGCGCTTGGCAGTGCGCACAGCCACTTGTACGCTGTTTCTCAAGGTCCTATACGCTGAATAATTGTCAATAGTTCTTTGTCTCCTCCATACCCTTCTCGTTTTGTCTCTCTCTCTCTCTCTCTCTCTCTCTCATCATAGCCTTCAGTTTGCCCTCAGTTTGCTTGGTTGCTCAGGGCGCTTGTGGGTGCCTGGGTTTGATATTTTTAAGCGGAGCATGCTTATCATAGCATTCCAAGAGGAAGTTATTTAAAATGCAGATCTTGTGATTCACATCTTGAACGCACAGAAGTGAGTTCCAATCACACGATGAAAGATCATTGCTGTAGTCATCCGCTGAAGGAGCGGAAATCTCTCACTCTAATAACTCGATCCAGGTGGCGCTCAATCCTAATATTGTATTTTATGCTGATCAGATCGTGGTTAGAAAGGAAGCATACATCATGCTGTTCATAAGAGACTAACTTATCGGCATCATCAACTATGCATAGATCCAAGGTCGTGGAGGAATTAGGTAAGTGATGAGTCGGCCCATACGGCACGAGAAACAGACCAGAAGATTCCACGAATGATAAGATTTGTTCAGAATCAAAGGTGATGGAGCCCATGTCAGCGTTGAAATCACCGAAGATAATAGAGTGTCTATACGAAACTGACAGGTCCATGAAGATGTTGAAAAAGTCAGCAAGGTAGCCGCAGTGAGGTGGCCGGTATACGACCGCCAAGAGCAACTTGGAGCCAGTGCTGAAGGAAATTTTAGCTATGAAAAATTCAGGCTTTCTACAGTATTCACCTTCCGACTGTTGCATGATTTTAACCTGTAATGCATTTGATACGTAGAAAGCAACGCCGCCCACTCCTCTTCCAGTCCTGTCGCATCTGAAAAGCTGATATCTCCGGAGCTCCACAAGATGCTCAGACATCGATGGTTTCATCCACGTTTCAGATAAACAGATGATATGGTAGTTTGAGGCCAAGAAAAAAGAACGAAATTCGTCCAGGTGGGCGAAAAGGGACTGGCAGTTGACATGGCACATGTGTAAGAGAAGACAGAGCTATCCATAGTTAATGAGTTTGATCCTGTCCAAAAGCTTGCGGCGCAAGATAGGACACTTATCTCCATCCAAAGCTGAATGCGAACGCTCTTCGTTCGCGTGCCACCTCTCGCAGTTACCGCAACTGGCAGCCTCCCCTCTTCTAGTGCAGTCCTTCAATTTATGCCCACCAGCGCAATGACCACAGAGCGCAGACAACTTGCAGTCCTTTGCACAGTGACCAAAAGCTGGACATTTGAAACATTGGAGCACTCTGACGTGGTCGGAGAAACGGCACGCAGAATAGTTGATATAAATGTGCTTCTCTTTTTACAATAGGTTGCGAACATCTGGCGAAATCTCAATTATGTAACTCGTAGTCGAGCGATCTTTTTTCGGAGAAAACTTGTAGAAGACCCTCACCTCTGCCTTGACGTGATTAGTCAGGTTTAACGCCACTATCTCCGATTCAACCTCTGCCGTAGTTAGTCTGCATGAGACTCCGTGTATAATTAACCTAGGGTTAAGTTTGGTTTCGTGCTCCACTCTGAGTCCGGCCATGGCCCACTCAGAAGAGTCCACCATCTTGACCAGGTTGACAAAATGAGCCTCGATGCGCACCCCGTTCCCGCGAGCCGAGGAGATCCTCTTGACTCTAAGGTCGAAATCGGAAGGTTTTACAGCGCTTACCAGCGCCTCTCTAGTGTCCTTGGAATTGCATAGTTTTTCAGATTTGTTATTCATGGGTACAATTAGCAGATTGGTTTTTCTGAGTACCTCGAGGGACGGACCGCGTGTGACGTGCACCCTGGGCCCACCAGACCCGACGACGGATGCGAAAGTGCGGGGGGCACTAGAAGGGCCACCCCCCACAGTTTCCCGCTCCGCACACGCACTAGATGCGAGCACAGGAAGCGCAGAATGAAAATCTGACAACGTCCCGGCAACAGCGTCTTTGATATTTCCCAAGGATGGAAAAGACATTGGCTTGTGGTTTTCGAGCATAAAGAGACAAGCAGACGAAAGATCGAAGAAGGCCTCTTTACATACACGGAAGTCAGATTTAATCTGTTGTTTTATTTCAGCAGACTCCTTGCTAGACAGAAGTATTTTGGCTACCGCATAGTTACGCATGCTAATAGAGTTTCTCAATGCATTTATCCGAGAAACATTCATTATATTGCCCGTAGACCTTTCCAACATATCTGACAGATTTGAACTAGAATGCCGTTTTGTGAGAGTTCACTTAGGTGCGACAGAGCATCGCGTGTTGTCATCCTTGTCTTGACACGACATTTTGGCTTGTTTGTTTTGATGCCTATACCACCGGCCCGCCTCAGCGCCACGCAACTCACCGCCGACCGTCGGTTGTAACTCGAATGAGAGTTTAGCTCCCAAATCCAATAACCGAAAGAATAACAAAGATTGACTGCACTATCCAAATAGCCACTCGAAAAGAGCAAAAAGCAAGCAAAAATAGCTTTGACAGACCTGCACCAGAAAGTAAAGGCCCTGAGGGGCAAAAAGCGACAGAAGAAGTATCTAAGATACAGAGCGATATAAAACACGTCTGTCTATACTCACAAAGATATCGAAAAAGGACGGAGATATGTTTAGAAAGAAATAGATAGATATCCAAGAGGGAGCGCGGGCCGAGGGGGGAAAGCGGGGGGGAGCGCGTGACGTCACGGGCGAGAGGGAGGGCGCAAGGGGGGAGCGAGCGGATACGAGGTGACAAAATCAGTCGGCAGATGAAGCTCGAGGTCGATCGGGAGCGCGTCGGTTCGTTCTTGGGAGGCACGACTCGTTAAGGGACGCGATAACGATTTGCCCCGTTAAGAGACGCACGCCGCTTCTAGCGCGCGATTTATAAATAGACGCAGCATCCGGCGTCGAGTGGCTCGAGCGTTATCGTTCAAACGAGACGGAGAATCGTCGGAGGACGGCCGTGTAAAGAGAGATCGTCGTTTTTGCGAGAGAGGAGGAGCGTTTCTTTATCGTATACTTCTTACAACGCGATATATATTAA
This sequence comes from Formica aquilonia x Formica polyctena, assembly GCA_907163055.1. Lineage (NCBI taxonomy): Eukaryota > Metazoa > Arthropoda > Insecta > Hymenoptera > Formicidae > Formica > Formica aquilonia x Formica polyctena. The sequence continues at coordinate 28,187 of CAJQTV010001046.1, read as the reverse complement.
TAATGCAATGATACGGGCGCGCTTATCGCTCGAGCGACATGGGGACCGTGGACGGTCGAGTAAAGAGAGAGGTCGTCGTTCTCGCTAGAGAGAAAGAGCGTTTTTATTGTTTCTTTTTACAATATTTCGGTATATATTAATAATACGATAATAGAAGTACGCGGATAAGCGTATCATGATTCCCCGAAGAGCAGAGCCTGCAGCTCGCAGTCGATCAGATCGTTGCGATCGAAGTTCTCGCTGTCGCGTATCATCGTGGGAATAAGCGCCAGATCGTGAGCTCCGGCCGCGATATCGAGGAAACAAATCAGCTTGCTGTCGACGTATGCGGTTAAACCGCTTAAGGACGTAACGATGCAGTTGACGCAATGATCCAGGTTTAATATAGTTAGGACAGTGCTCCTCGATACGGCCAGAACTTGGGCGTTTCGAGACAGAGTATTCGGAGATTGTTGAGTTTGTCGAACCGCAGCTTCAACTGTCCAATGTATATCGGCGCCGGAAGGCGCGCCTCGTCGCGCTCGTCGGAGTGATAGCACGACAGAAGCGTGGATCGTAGATCGAGCGGTTCCTTCCACGTATCTGGCGTTAGCAAGATCTCTTTGCCGTGCCAATGTATGTCCTAATCCTAGGACGATCTCCACAAAAGAGGGTCGGCTGACGTTAACGCCGACTTCCAAGTGTTTGTACACCGTTTTGGTCAATGAGTAGCGTCTTCCCAAAATTCTGAGCGGTCGCGTTGGCGTCCGGTCGTAATCTTGCCTGAAAGTAGACGCGGGTGATGAGAAAAACGGCGCTAATGGATTATTAGTTGAATAAGCGTTTAACAGCCTCACCCGTTGCCAGTGCTAGCTCTTTTAGCGTATCCCGCGTTATCCTCGCGGTTTCGCTCGGCAAGCCTCGATCGATCGTCGAACGAGTCCTGCTGTTGCTGCTGTTGTCCCATCGCCGCGTACATCTTTGTTCGTAGGCTTCGGCGATTGTCGTTAACATTGAAACATTTAACGGCTGGATAGTCTTTATATACTCGCGTAGAGATCACTCCTTCTCCTTCCTCGAGCGTTCTCTCTTATATTCTATTTTTTAAAACGATGGTGGGGGTCGCTTTAGTTGTCCTCCTTGTCAATCCCCTCGCTCTTGGTTATGTCGCCGAGATGGTAGACGCAACCGAGGAGATCGCGCAATTGTCTCAACAGCCCGTCCGTAGGATACCGAGCCGAGCACGTGCAGGTTGAAAGGACCCGCCAAGGTCACGATATTCGTGAATTCGTTGAAGGCGTAGAACAGACGTTTGGCGAAGAAATACAGGTTACCGTCGATGTGTCGGAAGCCCGACGTTATCCCGGAAATTATCCGACGGCGACTCCTGCGACTACCGCGACGCCTGCGACGACGAGCGTCGCGCCGACTGACCAGTGTTGTTAGACGGGCTAGGTTTTTTCGCGCATGCGCGTTAAATGTGATATCAGCGAAGTAGTCAATCTCATGAAATGAGGTCCTGTATTGCCCTACCGTTTAATCTTTCTTAAAAGTTATTTAAAAAATCTTGAATTAATTAAAAACATGAAATAAAAAAATAATAAGATTATAATATATATATGTATATATATATATATATATATATATATATATACAGGGTAGGCCATTTTAATGTATATATAATGTAGTGTAAAGAAAAAAACAAATAATTGTTTTAAAAAATACATTGTAAATAATTACATACTTTTTCTTAAAAACAATTATTTTTTTTACAAATCGATTTGTCTCATTATTCTGTGCATAAAAGTATTACGGTAAGATTATCGAAAACTAAATATTTTACGAGATATTTTATTTTTTATATCAAAATATGTCAGATTAAAATATAAAATAACTCAAAAAGTACTTAATGAAAAAATACTTTATTATAGTGTTTTGGAAAACTCTCGAGATGAGCTACAAGAATATGCAATAAAAAATAGGGAATTCCATTTAAGAAATTAAAGGTGTCCTTGACTTGACCTTAACGATGCCATCCAAGGTCAAACCAATGACACCATCTTATGTTCCCCTCAAAACCATACAATTTTTGTTCAAAACGTTTTTCTCTAAAATGCTTAGTTTTTGAAAGAAAAGGGGTGTACGGGTGGTCTAGGACACCCTGTATATGCAGAATGTCCGATAATTCGCGTCCCACCCGTTGGATGTAGATAGAGCGGGCTAAACTGAGTAGGAAAATTCTCTACTATTTTTTAAAATGAGAAATTAATTTAAAAAGATTGGCCAATTTGCGCGCTTACAAGCGCGCAGCGAGAAGAGACAGAGGGGTTTAGTGTTCCACCTTGTTCGTATATATGTACAATACGCAATGGCAGGAATGATCCGGCGTTAGATGCGTGTGTGTGTACGTGTATGACAACTGAAAGTCATACGCACAAATACGTAACACGAATATACGTATGTATGATTTTCGGTTGCTTACACGTATACACACATCTAACGCCGGACACCATTCATACCGGCACCAGTGATGCCTGTTTCGAGACGCTGTGGCTGTGGCAGCGTCTCGAAACTGGCATCACTGACCGGCACGTGTATGTACATACATGGCTATTGTCTTTTGTAAATCGTTCTTCTCCCTCCCCTCCGTCGCGCGCCGAGCACTCATGTAACATTAAACTGTTTCTTTTCGCCGCGTGCTTAATAACTACGTAAGATTGGGTACGTAACTCCGGGCTAAGTTTACGTCGTCGACCAGATATTGTTGCCGATTTATTGTAGGTAATTAATTCGGATGAGTCGCGCCCTTAATAGTTGTCGAGCCACGCGTTTTGGTGGATTAACTTTTGTGGAATTTTTAGTAAATTGCGTCGCAACGGCCGATGGGCACTTGCTACTCATCCGGATTATAGAAAATAGGCTCTCTCCACTTATTTTGCCGCCGCCGATAGTCATTAACGTTAGTTTCGCGTTTATAATCATTGTATGTTGTAAATTATCGGGATCTTTACGTTCGCGCAATCGATGTACCGACTCGCGTAAAGTATTGCGTCACGCGACTTGTACATCACAGTCATTCTCGATAGTTCCCGCATTCTTCCTGTGTATTGTTAGCGAGTATATTGTGTGTAGTATATGAAATTAGAGTAAGAGGAAAGTGAAATTCTTAAATATCGTGCAGAAAATCTGTCGGGTATCGTTGAGCCCACTATTAGTTTCCGCGAGTCATTCGAGTTATATATTACGTATTTCAACGCAAAGGTCGTCGTCATTGTTATCGAGACGTATACCGGCTTTCCGCGAGCCAGCTAAAGTACCGATTTGAGCCGTGTCATCTAGAATTTTCTATTATATCAAAGCGGATTCACGGGCGTGCGTAAAGTAGTTACCGGCGTATTCGAAAGATTTCTTTAGTTGTCGCGGCCTAAATAAATCACGTACGGCGGAAATCCTCGCGGCCGAAAAGTCGAGTTTAAAGTACGTAAGACGCTCGGTAATTCGATACTATTGCGCACGGTCGTGTCGATCTCCGCGGAAATAATATGATATCTTATTCACTTGTAAAATAACTACTGTCATCAAAGACTGTTACTTATGTGAATTGCTTTATACTCTTGTTTCTTTTAACATATTATTGTTATCTTTATTTTAACATATCGAATGCTCATTTTGGCTCCCGTGTTTTTGATTCTCAAGATTGCTCCCGTTTCTCCCGAACCACCCCCCTCTACCATTTCGAGTATACTGAGTAGCTGTGGAATTTTGCCGTCGCGTTAATTATCCGTCTCGCAATTGTCTTTCGGTGTTGCTATTATCGTGAATGGTGCGGCCTGCCGTATCTGGCGCCCAATTCGGTTTATTTTGCGATAAAGTGAATTTTCTGGATCACGGGATCGATATTCGAGATACGCGCCGAAGGTGTGCCGTGGGCATCGAAGAACCGCCCGCCGATCAAATAATTATTACATAAATAATTAGAAAAAGAAATACGGTTACAAATTGGCAAATTGATAACTACGTAAAATTAGCCCGCGATTATTTGAAATTTGTGATACTTAATTTAAGTAAATTAAAATAAATAATAAATTTAAGTAAATAATTGTTTCATGTAATGGTGTTTTATGCGATATTCTTCTATTAGAAAATAATACCTTTAGAGTTTTTAATTTCTTTTTCTCTAAGTATTTTTTTATACATACAAAAATTTCAATTTCTTCAAGTTTAATTTTTTACATACTAAGCTGCGTAACACTCGACAAAAATTAATAAAATCTTGCTTCTTTACTAAACGTATTCTTCTTAAAATTTATAATATAAATATTATCACAATGTTGATCTATATATTCATATTTATATATATATAAATGTCTAATTAATAATTATTTTGCAGAAAATTAACTAATATCAAGCTAGTTCCTAGATTTAAACAATTATTTCAATATTTAAAACTTGTATATACAGTTAATTTAAAAAAGATTTTAAGTTTAAACGCGCATAATTCATAGACAGAATAAGAACTTCCTCTTTGCATAATTTGGAAACTGTCTCCAAAGTATTTGTTTATTATACAAGAGAGGTCACAACTTCCGTACAATAATTTATTAGCGTACGCTAGAATCAAAATAGAGTAAAAAATTCTAAACAAAAATAAGGCTGCAATAGTTTTTGAGTTATAAGCTATCAAAGTTTACCACTGATATCGCATAGATCTCACGTGCTCAGGCGCGTAACTACATATAGACGTGTACCGATTCGTCATTGATTTTTTCAATCAATAAAATAAAATCAGCCTTGCCGTAAAAATCAATATCACAATTATTTCAAAAATGAGTAACATATGACATCGGCACATGTGTATGTGTAATTACGGGCCTAAGCGCCTAAGTTCTACATGATATCATTGGCAAAATTTGATCACTTATAACACAAAAATTATGGCAGACTCAACATTTTTGTATTACAATGTTTTATTCTATTTTACCTCTACAACGCGCTAATAAATTATTTTATGGATTTTATAAGATATTCTATAATACATATATAAGATCTTCCATATATTTATCGCATACTTTGAGGACAAATGTATATATAATAAACGGATACTTTGGAGACAGGTCCCAAATTATGCAACTCCTATATAAAATGGAAATTTATATACATGGATATATTTTTCCTCTACAACACGCTCATAAATTATTGTATGGATTTTATGAGATATTCTGCATATATAAGATTTTCCATATATTTTCCGCATAGTTTAAGGACAAATGTATATAATAAACGGATACTTTAGAGACAGATATCAAATTATGCAATTCCTATACAGGGTAACCCATTTTAATGTACCAACCCCAGAAACTTTTTTATTTTTGATTGTAGAAAAAAATACTTCAGACAAAAGTTGTTTGGTTTGAAGGGGGACATAAGATGGTGTCATTGGTTTGACCTGGGATAATCGTTTGTAGGTCACATAAAGGCCATCTTGAATTTTTTAATTGGAACACCCTATATATTTTTGCATATTCTTGTAGCTTATCTCGAGAGCTTTCCAAAACACTATCACAAAATATTTTCCCTTTAAGTACTTGTTGAGTTATAAGGCTTGAAAGTTAACAATTTTTTGACATAAAATGTAAAATATCTTGAGAAACATTTAATTTTTGATAATATTACCTTAATACTTTTATGCACAGAATAATGACACCAATTAAGTGGTGTAAAGAAAACAGTTGCTAAATTGTGGTGTAAAGAAAATAGTCGCTTTAAAAAAAAATATCTAATTTGTAACATATTGTTTTTTAGATCAACTATGTGCTTTCTTTACACCACTTGATTGGTCTCATTATTCTGTGCATAAAAGTATTAAGGTAATATTATCGAAAACTAAATGTGTCTCAAGATATTTTACATTTTATGTCAAAAAATTGTTAACTTCTAAGCCTTATAACTCAAGAAGTACTTGAAGGAAAAATATTGTGTTATAGTGTTTTGGAAAGCTCTCGAGATGAGCTACACGAATATACAAAAATATATAGGGTGTTCCATTTAAAAAATTCAATGCGACCTTCATGTGACCTACAAACAACTATCCAAGGTCAAACCAATGACATCATCTTATGTCCCCCTTCAAATCAAACAACTTTTGTCTGAAGTATTTTTTTCTACAATCAAAAATAAAAAAGTTTCTGGGGGTGGTACATTAAAATGGGTCACCCTGTATAAAATGGAAATTTATATACATGAGTGTCCGATAATTTGCGAATCACTTCTCACGAGCATGTAAATCGTGTTAAACTAATGAGTAGAAAAATCCTCTATCATTTTGTGATATTCGTAATAATTAGTGAGAAATTTAAAAAGATCAGCCAATTCGCGCAAGTACAAACGCGCGGCGAGAAGAAACAGCCCAGTCCAGTGTGATGCGCTTTTCGTATATAGCTATTTTCTTTTGTAGACCGCTTTTTCCTCTCCCCTTTGTCGCACACCTAGCACTCGTATAACATTATACTGTTTCTTTTCGCCGCGTGCTTAGTAACTATGGTGCATTCCACGTGTCAGGGGTCCACCTAAAAATGAACTGCTTGGGATTTTTAAAATGATCATGAAAACATGTTAGTGCACATATTGTATAAGGTTAAAGGTAAAAAAAAATAAGTATTATATGCCTTGTATCCAAGGTATTTGGAGGTAGGTCGTTTTAAGAAATTTTTCTTTTTTTGACATTTATAGCTAAAATTATAAAATATACAAAATTTTTATAGACATGAATTTTTTAGGATTTTTCCCGTACTTTCAGATAAAAAAGTTAATTTTAGTGAGAAAAATTTAATAGTATGAAAAATATCAATTTTTTTAGTTTTAAGAAAATAAATGAAAAATTATATCCACTTTTAAAAACCTGAAAAAATTCTCAAAAATACTCCAATATATGGTAATATATTATATTAATTATTTAATAAAAAAGTGTACTTTTTCTGTGAGGGACTATGTTAAATGGATTACAACAGCGAAAAATCTGCTGCTTTGTACACATTTTTGCAATGCGTAAAGACATTGTAGGGAATATTCCTTTACTTTTATTTTTATTATTTATATAATAAAATCCAAAATAAAAACAACAGACAGAGTAAGAACAAAAAAAACACAAATAAAAGCAACACAAGCAAATGCAGCACAAACTAAAATAGTTAGAAATAAATTGAGCAAATTCGTGCCTGCTCTTATACCATTGAATTTGCATTTCGTTTGTGGATTCACTTCGGTTTCAATTCGCCATCTAGCGCTCGAAAGTCAAATCTGTTCGGTACAATCATAGCGCGGTGAAATTTGTATTACATGATCAACTAATTAACTAGGGGAACGAAAGTTATAAAATAAAATTTTTTACGACCGCTAACAAATAATTGAGCAATAATACATTAAAAAATTAACTGTAAATTGAAGTATCTTAAAAAATCTATTTGTTTTATATTGATTTGGCTGAAATTCCAATTTTGTTTTGGAAAAAATATTCGTTTACGAGTGGATCCCATTGCGTTCCCAAAATTTCCTTTATGGTACCATATTCTACATATATTGGAGTATTTTTGAGAATTTTTTCAGATTTTTAAAAGTGGATATAATTTTTTATTTATTTACTTAAAACTAAAAAATTGATATTTTTCATACTATTAAATTTTTCTCACTAAAATTAACTTTTTTATTTGAAAGTACGAAAAAAATCCTAAAAAATTCATGTCTATAAAAATTTTGTATATTGTATAATTTTAGCTATAAATGTCAAAAAAAGAAAAAGTTTTTAAAACGACCTACCTCCAATACCTTGGATGCAAGGCATATAATACTTATTTTTTTTACCTTTAACCTTATACAATATGTGCACTAACATGTTTTCATGATCATTTTTAAAATCCCAAGCAGTTCATTTTTAGGTGGACCCCTGACACGTGGAATGCACCCTATGTAAGATTGGGTTTTTTTCGCCTCGCGATTGTACCCATACTTGCGCGGATTGACCAGTCTTTATTAATTAATTTTTTATTGATTATTGCAAAAATCGCAAATTGGTAAAAGAACCTTTTTACTCAGTTTAACACGCTCTGTATTTACACGAGATATGATTCGCGAATTATTAGATATCATATATATATATATCTTCAAATTAAGAGATTTATATAAGATTTATATAAGATTTATATAAAGAAAACTTCATATTTAAATACATACTTTATGAAAAGAATAAAAATTTCTTGTGAAAAGAATAGAGATTCGTATATGAAAAATGCATAATTTAGTAACTGTCTTCAAACATTCTTTTATTTATTATACAGAGTATCTCACAACTTTTGTACAATAATTTACTAGCGTGTTTTAAAAAATAGAGTAAAAAATTTTCATACAGAAATATTGAGGCAATAGTTTTTGAATTATAAGCAATCAAATTTATCAATGATATCGCATAAAACTAGTGCGACCCGTAACTAAACATACGCGTACCGATCTGTCATCTGTTATTGATTTTTTCAAACAACAAAATAAAATCAGCTATTAGTCCAGGCGCCAGAGACAAACACATAGGTTCATAATGCATAATTCTACGCAAATGATTTTCCTTTTGGGAATTGTTCAAGGGTGCCCCCTGAGCGTAAATGCAAGTTGGTGCGGCGGGGGGGGGGGGTTATGCTTCAGCCACCATCCTGGAAATTAGTTTCGCCAAATATCTCATAAACGGTTAATCCTACGACAAAAATAGTCATAATCATTTTTGTAGAAAACAAAATTTTCCACCTTTTTTATTTAAAACTTCTTTTTGTAGAATGGATATTTTTTGAGCTACAGCGCGTCAAAGTTTTGTGAAAATGGTTTTTGCAAAATATCTCGTTAATGATAAATCGCACACTGAAAATAGTCATTATCAATCTTGTAGAGCATAAAATTCTCTACAAATTTTATATTAAACTTTTTTCATAGAAATAATAGTTCTCGATCTATAGCGCGACAAACCCCGAATCGACGCACAGTTGCCACGAGCGATCGATAATATTCTATACGAAACATCGAAATAAATAAATAAATAAATATATATATATATATATATATATATATATATATATATATATATATATTGTAACCGTAATTTCTTTTAAATTATTTAAATAATAATTATTTATTCGGCGGGCGGTTTTCGGTGCCCACGGCACACCTTCGGCCTATCTCGAATATCGATCCCGATATCCCGAAAAAGTCCATATATCACCAAAAAACCGAGTTGGGCGCCAGGTACGGCAGGCCGCACCATTCACGATAATAGTAACGCTGAGAGACAATTGCGAGACCGATAATTAACGCGACGGCAAAATTCCACGGCTACTCAATATACTCGAAATGGTAGAGGGGCCGGTTCGGGGGGAAACGGACGAGATCTTAAGAATCGAGAACACGGGAGCAAAAATTGAGCATTCGATAAGTTAAAAATAAGGATAACAATAATAATATATTAAATGAAACAAGAGTATAGAGCAGTTCACAGAAGTAATAATCGTGGACGACAATGGTTATTCTACAGGCGAATAAAATGTCATATCATCTAATTTCCGCGGAGATCAACACGACCGTGCGCAACAGTATCAAATTACCAGGCGTCTTAAACGCTTTTAACTTGACTTTTCGGCCGCGAGGATTTCCGCCGTACGAGACTTAATTAGGCCGCGACGACTAAAGAAATCTCTCGAATGCGCCGGTAACTACTTTACGCCCGTGAATCCGCTTCAATACAATATAAATTTCCCGGTGATACGACTCGAATCGGTCTTTTAACACAGCTCGTGGTGCTGGAATGTGCCGCAATAATAATAACGACGACCTTAGCTTGAAATACGCCACGTATATTACTCGGATAACTCGCGAAAACTAACAACGGGGTCACAAACACCCGATAGATACTCTGCCCGATATCGGAGAATTACGCTTTTTCCTCACTCTAATTACGCTTAGCGTGTACAAGATTATTGCTAACAATACACAAAAAGACTGCGTAAACTATCGATAACGACTGTGGTGTACGAGCCGTGCGACGCAATACTTTGCGCGATCCGGAATATCGATCGCGCGAGCGTGAAAATCCCGATACTTTACAACATGTAATAATTACGAACGCGAGACTAACATTAATGACTGTCGGCAGCGGCGAAATGAATAGAGAGAGCCTATTTTAAATAATTCGGAGGAGCGACGTGTGCCCGTCGGCCGTGCGACTTAATCTACCAAACATATTCACAAAGTTAATTCACCAAAACGCGTGGCTCGACAACTATTAAGGGCGCGACTCATCCGAATTAATTACCTACAATTATTCGGCAACAAAATCGGTCGACGACGCTCGTCTCACCGGCTGGAAGCTCTCGATTTTCCTTCCTGTTCGATAATTAGGCTTCGCTCTACGAGGCCTGCGTCCTTCTCGCTATCTCGCCGAACAGTGCCGAGCGAGAGTTCTGCAGGAGACACGCCGGCGCGATAAATCGCTATCGTGCCACCTGTGGCGCTTTCGCGTTACGCAGGGCCGTCCTGCGGTCCTCGCGATCCTTGTTGTCCTCACGGCCGTGTTGGTGGGTTTATCGCCCCGGAGTTTCCAAGATTTTCTGTTGTTCGGCTTAAAGGTGCGGGCTTACGGCTGCGCCCGATCGGCTCTCTTTCCTATTTGGTCGAATAGGCTCCGGATTGAGAGTCCGCTCGCCGCTCCGTCCTTGGGACTCCCTCGCTTCGTGCGGGTGAAGTGGCCGCCCCTTTGGCTGGATTATTCCGGCCCTCCGCGCTCCTTTCCTGCCATAAGAAATATAAATTTACCGGCAGCGATGTTTATCAGCCCTTAAAAAAATGTTTTTAATATTAGACAACTACGACCTGGCGTCTCCTGTTTCCTGGTTGTCCTGGACTCCCGCTCTCGGCCGTCGCTCTTCTCTCTTCCTTTTCTTCCGCCGGATGGGATTCCGCCGCTCGATCTCGTGCCGACAACCAACTCGTGGGCTCATCTCGAGTTTACATTTTCGATAACTATTACTAACAAAAGTCAGATCTCGTCGATCTGACGATTGGGCCGCTCTCTCCCTAAATAGAGAGGATGCAGGCCCCCGAAAAACCGCCCCCGATCGGGCCATTCGGCCCTTGTGACGGACGTCCCAAAAATCTCACGTCACAATATATATATATATATATATATATATATATATATATATATATTTATTTATTTATTTAATTTTACCTTATATATATATATATATATATATATATATATATATATATATATAGAGTGCGGCATTTATAATGACGCGGGCATATTTTTCGGAAACGAAGTGAGATATCAAAAAATGTTTCAGACAAAAGTTGCATGGTTTCGAGGGGGCCACATGATAAAAATATGGATTTGACCTTAAGTGGTCTTTTCAAGGTGAGGTCAATGTGGTCGATGTTTTCTTAAATGGAACTCCCCGTTTTTTATTACATATTCTTGTAGCTTACTTCGAGAGCTTTCCAAAACACTATAATAAAGTATTTTTTCATTAAGTGCTTTTTGAGTTATTTTATATTTCAATCTGACATATTTTGATATAAAAAATAAAATATCTCGTAAAATATTTAAGTTTCGATAATCTTACCGTAATACTTTTATGTACAGAATAATGAGACAAATCAATTAGTAAAAAAAAAATAATTGTTTTAAAGAAAAAGTATGTAATTATTTACAATGTATTTTTTTTTATTTGTCTCATTATTCTGTACATAAAAGTATTACGGTAAGATTATCGAAAACTAAATATTTTACGAGATATTTTATTTTTTATATCAAAATATGTCAGATTAAAATATAAAATAACTCAAAAAATACTTAATGAAAAAATACTTTATTATAGTGTTTTGGAAAGCTCTCGAGATAAGCTACAAGAATATGCAATAAAAAAAGGGGGCTTCCATTTAAAAAAATGAAGATGACCTTGCTTTTTTATGGAAAAAAAATGTTTGGTCAATTTTTATTATTGCAATTTGTTGCCGGTTAGAAACTGATAAATAGACTTCGGATTATATGCACGGAAAATTTAGAAAATATGCGCATATATATGCACAAATTTTTACAAAAATATGCAAAGAAAACGTAAAAATATGCAAAAATTTGTTAAAATTTGCAAAGAATATGCAGATATATATTTATAATCTATAAATATTTATTTTTTATGATATTTCAAATCTGTAGGAACAAATGAAATAGAAAATAAATAGAAAATAAAATAGAAAATAAAAGAAGCTTTAATCAAATAATATATATTTTACAAATACAAAATAAATAATCACGATATTCAAAAATATAAACTTTATTTAAGAAAATTAAATGTAAATTAAATTTTTTATTGAGAGTTAAAACAATATATTATTAAATGTTTCTCAAAATTTTCCAAAAGAGATCTATGCCTTCTGTCTGAAAATAAATATTTAAAAATGGGAAAAGAACGTTCAACATCTACAGATGTTATCGGGGCATTTTTAAGTTTACTAATTAATTCAGGGATAAGAAAGTTAATGTCGTTATCATCATTAGCAATTAATTCGCCTTTCAAAATTCTGTTGACTTTAGTTAGTAGCTTGTAACCTACATTTTTTTCCAGAACGTCATTTAATTTTTTAAAAATTGTCACTAATTTTACCTTTAACATTTTTACATGAAATTTCGAACTCTTCGATTAATTCAATTGATTCTAACAAACTCATCCCTTCTTTTTCCAATTTCTCAATTATTTTTGCCACGAAACTGTAATTGCTTTTAATAAATCCAAGTTGTTGTTGAATTTCGGACTTCTTAAATAATTCTATGCAATTTTCAATTGCAAAGCTCGAATTCGTAAAAGCAAGAATATTATTCATTATAGGATTGTAATTATCTGCATAAAAAAGAGCCGCCGTCAGCCATGTACCCCATCTTGTTATTATAGATTCAGGAGGAAGTGGAGTATTGGGAAGTTGCTCTTTGTAAAATTGAACCCGTAGAGGAGCTTTCAAAAAGGTTTTTTTTACGTTTTTCATCAAATCATTAATTAATGGAAATTGATTCCTAATTTCTTCAGCTACACGATTAAGACCGTGAGCTAAGCAACTGACGTGGATTAAATTTTCATAAAATATTTTTAAATTTTGGCCAGCTTTAATCATATATGGTGCGACATCTGACAATAACAGTAAAATTTTTTGAGAAGGCACATGCCCGGGTAAAAAAAATTCTGACAATCCGTCTTGAATGAAGCGAGTTATTGTTAAATTGTTTGTTTTTTCAAGCTGTTTTGACGATATTAAATATAACTTACTTACGTTATCTTCGCAAAGAGAACCTATCAATAAATGCGCAATATACCGACCACAACTATCGGTAGTTTCATCCACTATAAAATAAATATAATTGTTGCCTATGATCTGTCTGATTTTAGATATTGTTTCGGCATAACATGAATTTATAAATTTTTTGCGTAATGTACTTTCATCAGGAATATGTTGTTTACAATATTTTTTAAGAAATAATTGAAAATTTATATTGTTTAACTTATTTAAAGGAATATTTGAAGCGACTAGAGCTTGACATAAATCTTTGTTGAACTCTTCTTGTTTGGCCCGTTTAGAATTATTTTTTAAGCATTGGCCTAAAGTTTGGTGAAGAGCAGTAGACTTTTTAAATTTTTCGCATTTTCCAATATGTGAAGGAGTCTTAGCGTGCTGATCTATTAAATATTTTCTGTCACGGGATATCTGAAGCAGCAATTTTAAAATAAAAATAATAATATTTCTTATTTGCAGAATTATTTTATGTCTTGTATATACAGTCAAAATTTCAAAATATATTTAATATTATATAAATAAGGCTAATATTGATTTATAATTTTAAATGATTAATATAATAAAATAATTACGTATAATTGCAGCAACAAAGAATTTATAATTAATTATTACAACAATTAAAAATGATAATTTAATAATAATTAAAATTTATACTTTTGAATCCTTTTTTACTATAGCTAAATAAAAACATTGTTTTCTTTTCGATACTTACAATTTTACCGCATGCTCTGAATACTTTATCTTTATCCAGTACAAGCTCTGGATATGGCTTAATCCATGTTAATATCTTATTGTTAGACATATTTATTTCGTCAATAATTTATCGAATAATTTATCGAATTTATAATTTCACCTACTTCACACGGAGTCTAACGGAAGAATGAATAGCTCCGAGTTTCAGCGTCAAGAACAGTTGAAAAAGAATTAAAAATGACGACACGGGAGACAATAGAAGGAGACAAATGATACAAGAAACAAAAATGAGTTCGAGATTGGCGATATTTTTTTATTTTTACTGAAAAGCAGTAGAAACCCAATTTTTATTGCGTTCTAGAAACGTTTCTCTTAATTTTATATATCTTTTATTTAAAATGAATTTTAAACACGTAAGGTGACCTAGGGTTTCATTTTTATATTACTTCATTAATTTTTCCGTTTTGGATAGATATTTTAAGCAAAAATTAGAGTTGTATTCAATTATATGCAATAAAATATGCAAAATTTATGTAAATATGCAAACTTTTTGAAAATATGCAAAGATTGAGTAAATATGCAAAATATGCAAAAATTAATTCACATTAATTAAATGTAAATATTATAATTTCTCCATATTATTAGAGTTCTTGTAAAATATGCAAAAAATAACAAATATGCAATTTGCATATAATCCGAAGTCTACTGATAAATTTCTGTTTATGACTTTTTTATGTCAGATTATTGTAAATGCCTTAAAAATCGTGGCGACCGTTACGAGGACCACCCTGTATATAGGGTGAGGAAAAAGTATGGAAACCCTGAAAAATTTTGAAAAATATAAGTTTTACAGAAAATTGTTTCGAATAAAAGTTGTGGGGTTTAAAATGATCTATTTACTGATCTTATCAGTCTTAATTTGACATATTTTGATATAAAAAATAAAATATCTCGTAAAATATTTAGTTTTCGATAATCTTACCGTAATACTTTTATGTACAGAATAATGAGACAAATCAATTAGTATAAAAAAAAGTAATTGTTTTCAAGAAAAAGTATATAATTATTTATAATAAATTTTTTAAAACAATTATTTGTTTTTTTTACGCTAATTGATTTATCTCATTATTTTGTACATAAAAGTATTACGGTAAGATTATCAAAAACTAAATATTTTACGAAATATTTTATTTTTTATATCAATATATGTCAAATTAAGACTGATAAGATCAGTAAATAGATCGTTTTAAACCCCACAACTTTTATTCGAAACAATTTTCTGTAAAACTTATATTTTTCGAAACTTTTCAGGGTTTTTTTTGTATATACAGGGTGTTCCAAGAGGAAAGGTCAATATTCTGGAAGGTGATCGTATATGTCATTTTAAGCAGAAATGTTCATATGAATATATATCCTATTACCCACGGTTTCCGAGATAGAGCGACTTGAATGTACGTCTCGTGTATTCACTTTTCTTCTGTACACTTCAACCTTCATCCGTAAACCTGTACAGTGAAGTGTACAAACGAAAAGTGAACACACGAGACGAACTGCTCGCTCAAATAATGGATGCTAGTGCCCACATAAAGGAACGTCACGATGTACTCAGACGAGCAACACGCCATGTTCACACAACAGTGGAATTTTTGAAAATTTATTATAATCTGTGAAAAATCACTTGAACAATAAATATTAAAAATAGTACGTAGTATTTCTTTCTTGTCAGTAATTTTGCAACTGTACATTCAAGTCGCTGTATCTCGGAAACCGTGGGTAATAGGACATATATTCATATGAACATTTTTGCTTAAAATGACCGATACAATCACCTCCCAGAATATTGACCTTTCCTCCTGGAACACCCTGTAGGGTGTACCCTAAAAAGTGGGAAGTATTGCAATGGGGGATTCAGGACACAAAAATAAGAGAAAAAGTTCATATAAACATATGTCCGATATGACCTTGTTTTCAAATTAAAGCTTTTTTATTTTCCAATAGAGTTAAGATAGCATACTTGGATATCGGTTTGCTGCTTATGTACAAGATTTGAAGGACTTAAGGTCTTGTTAATTTGTAAACATAAACGCGTATTACTTGTGGGAGCGTCTAAAATCCATTGTTTACAAAACACCCATTGACAACGTCGAGATACTTCAACGTGTTGAAGATGGTTGCCGGGAAATTCAAGCAATACTCGGAATTTTTGAAAAAGTCAGAGAATCTATGATGAGACGTGTTGAAGCCTGTATTCAAGTTACAGATAGTCATTTTGAGCATAGTCATTTTGAGCACTTCCTGTAACCATAATTATCTTAATTCTGTTGAAAAATAAAACAAGCTATAACTTGAAAACACGGTCATATCGGACATATGTTTATATGAACTTTTTCTCTTATTTTTGTGTCCTGAATCCTCCATTGCAATACTTCCCACTTTTTAGGATACACCCTGTATATATATACATATACAGGGTGGCCCCGAACGTTCCAGCCAGACTTTGAGATCTTACAGGAAATTTAATTCTGAACACAATATTTCCTATAAACATGGGACGCAAAATGCTTCCTTAAGAAGTTATCGCTCAAAAACTTCTGATGCAAAGGAAGAGCATAAGATGAAAAGAAAATGAAATAAAAAGAAAATGAAACTTAATAAATTTCTTGAAAAAACGATAAAAATAAAAAATAAAAATCTTTTTCTTCTATGAAAATAAAATTAATTTTTTTAAACTAATCTAACGCATCTAACAATAAGTAACAAAAGCACTTTTTGTACGTTTGAAACTGGTTATATCAAAATCTATGGAACGTACAACAATCATTTTGATCTCATTTGAAATAAAATTTAATTTTCTACTTTTGTTTCGGTATTTTTTGTTAAAAGACGCACATTTTCCATGATATTTGAAAAAATGTGTAAAATAATCACGATTTCAGAGATTTTTGAGCGATAACTTCTTAAGAAAGCATTTTTCGACCCATGTTTATAGGAAATTTTTTGTTCAGAATTAAATTTCCTATAAGATCTCAAAGTCTGGCTGGAACGTTCGAGGCCACTCTGTGTATACAGGGTGTCCTAGACCACCCGTACACCCCTTTTCTTTCAAAAACTAAGCATTTTAGAGAAAAACGTTTTGAACAAAAATTGTATGGTTTTGAGGGGAACATAAGATGGTGTCATTGGTTTGACCTTGGATGGCATCGTTAAGATCAAGTCAAGGACACCTTTAATTTCTTAAATGGAATCTCCTATTTTTTATTGCATATTCTTGTAGCTCATCTCGAGAGCTTTTCAAAACACTATAATAAAGTATTTTTTCATTAAATATTTTTCGAGTTATTTTATATCTTAATCTGACATATTTTGATATAAAAAATAAAATATCTCGTAAAATATTTAGTTTTCGATAATCTTATCGTAATACTTTTATGTACAGAATAATGAGACAAATCAATTAGTGTAAAGAAAGAAACAAATAGTTGTTTAAAAAAATATATTGTAAATAATTACATACTTTTTCTTAAAAACAATTTTTTTTCGCTCGCACGAGTTGCCAGCGCAACAAACGATTCGGTTCAATTTCGATTACCGACTCCTTTGGAACTGAGGTAATTGGACGGCCAAAAAGAAAATGGCCCGGCGTCAGGGTCGATAAATCGCTCGGATTATCGCTAAGAGCCGTAATAGGACGCGAGTTCAAACACGCTTCAATCTTGCAAAGCAGCGTCGCAAATTCGGCCCTCGAGAGCGTACGAGATCCCACTACCCGTTTTAAATGATATTTAAAGCTTTTGACACCTGCCTCCCAGAGGCCTCCGAAATGAGGCACTGCGGCAGGTATAAAATGCCATTTCACACATTTCACATTTCGTCGTTCGATAATTTCTCGAACACGGAGGGATCCGATTGTAAGGCGGTAAAGCTTTTTTGAAGCTCGCGGTCTGCACCGTGAAAATTGGTGCCATTGTCGCTGTACATATGCGACGGTAATCCACGACGGCTAGCAAAACGTTGAAGGGCAGCGATAAACCCGGCGGTGGAACAATCGTCCACATCTTTTAAGTGGATAGCCTTCGTGGGTAGGCATATAAACAAGGCAACGTAGTGCTTCGTGGTTTTCTGACCACGACCTACGTAAGGTGTGATGCCGAAAGGTCCGGCATAATCTACCCCAGTATGCGAAAATGGAGGAGATTGCGTAACACGAGGGAGAGGTAAGTCTCCCATCATTTGAATCGGAGAAGCAGCCGTGTGACGCGTGCAAATCGCACATCGTCGAATGCGCGTTTTAACTAAACTGCGAGCTCCTAAGATCCAATAACGTTGTTGCAAGGTACGCAACGTTAGCTGGGTGCCACCATGAAGTGTGGCTTCGTGCGTTTGATCTACGAGTAGCTTTGATATGCGATGCTTTGGCAGTATAATCGGATGTTGCTCCGAATAACCAATAGCGGCATTGTTCAACCGCCCGCCAAGGCGGAGTAAGTTATCGTCTCCGCGGAAAGGATTTAAAGCACGCAGTGAACTTGAGCGGGAAACAGGCAATCCCCTTTTCATTGCTCTCAATTCCTCCGAGAAATGGGATTGTTGTACTAAACAAAACCAAAATTTAGCTGCGTTGCGCAGCTCCATGACGTCTAGGACAGAGAGAACAAGCGGCTGAGAGAGTCTCTTTCGCCGTAAATTGTCAGCGAATCGGCGGACGTAAGCAGTGATCCTGACTAATTTAGTTCAGCTCGAGTAGTCGTATGGGAGTTCCCACTCTGACGCGAGATCGACATGATGCACCGCTTATTTTCGAGCCTCTTCCGACATCTGAATATGCTGAAACGAATCAAGCGGAGGCGCGGGATCGTGAATCGGCCATGAGGCAGAGGCTTTCTGCAACCACGGTGGACCTGGCCACCAGAGGTTGTGTGACACGAATTCAGTCGCGAATAGGCCGCGAGAGACACAATCAGCGGGATTGTGCTTCGAAGAAACATGATTCCAACGAATTGCAGGTAATGAAGTCGGCACTTCCGACACGCGATTGGCTACATAAGTGCTCCATTTAGAAGGATGTTGCTTGAGCCATGCTAACGTGATCGTAGAATCAGTCCACCCGTAGAGCGGAGCCTGAGAGAGATTTAACGAGCTTAGCATCCATTTTAGTAGCCGACAAAGGAGTACGACAGCGTTAAGCTCAAATCGCGGGATATTCACTGTTTTAAGAGGTGCGACCTTTGTTTTTGCCGCGAGTAAGCTAACTTGAAAGCTATCGAAAGTGTGAAGCACTCGCAAGTATATTACCGCGACATAGGCACGGTTTGATGCGTCCGCGAATCCATGCACTTCGACGCCTAAATTTTCTTTATGTCGTCCGGTCCATCGAGGAATCAGGACGTTACCTAATTGTGTCAAATCCGAATAATAATCACTCCAACGTTGATTTAAATCTGTCGGGACCGGATCGTCCCAATCGCCCTTGAATGACCAGAGTTCTTGCAATAGAATCTTTGCCGTAATAACAATCGGAGCCGCCCACCCAAGCGGGTCAGAAAGTTTCGCGATAAATGACAGAATTGAACGCTTCGTCGTTAGCGTTTGCGTTGCCGAACAAATCACAAAACGGAAGGAATCTTCCTTGGGCACCCACGACAGGCCTAGGACCTTAAGAGTGTCGTCTTTCGTAAGAAAATGATCGATTAGTTCATGTTGATCGACCGGAATATCCGTCAATCCGTTTGATTAATTGATTCCGTGTATCCCGCAGTCCGTCCATATCGTCATCTCCGAATAATGTATCATCGACATATAGCGAACTCTCGATAATAGCGGCAGCCTTAGGAAACGCGTGACCGTCGTCCGTCGCGAGTTGTTTGAGAACACGCATAACGAGATAAAGTGCGGACGCGAGGCCATACGTGACCGTAAAAAGACGAAAATGCTTCACCGCCAAATCTTTGTTGGGACGCCATAAAATTCTTTGAAAATCTGTATTGAGTGGATTAACTAAGATTTGGCAAAACATTTTTGCTATATCTGCCGTATACACGTAGCACCATTGACGCCAACGCAATATTATCGCAGCGAGGTCAGTCTGCAATTTCGGTCCAATTAACAGATGATCGTTTAAAGAGGTTCTGTCGCGGGTTTTACACGAAGCATTAAAAACCACGCGTAACTTCGTAGTGCTACTTGATTCGCGCACGACAGCATGGTGTGGAATATACACCATGAGGGAGGGACCGTTCTTTCATCTACATCGTCGATGAGCTTCATATGACCGAGCAATTGATACTCGCGTAAAAATTCGTTATACTGAGCACAGATCTCTGGGCGTTGTTGTAAGCTCTTCTCCGTACGATTGTAAAGAGATAGCGCGATAGGTAGCGATTCTCCGATTTTTACAGGAAGACTTTGTTTGAATGGTAAACGAACAACGTATCTACCCTGAAGTAAGCGAGAGTGAGTTGTTAAGAAGTGCTCCTCACACTGCTTCTCTTCCTCCGTCAGAGGAAGCGTTTGGAAGATTTCCTCCTAAAATTTCTTCCTAAAATTTTTGTAGCAATAAATTCGTATTTGCGTCCGATACGCAATGTAAGACCGATGTGCACTCCATCGTGAGTCGGTCGGCGCCCGTCGGACCAGATAAGATCCACCCGAGCGCGGTGCTCTGTGCGGTGGGTGTACCGGACCTTGACGAAGGTCACCTAACAATAGTGATCAATAGAGATCAGCACCGATCAATAGATGTATCAGATGATTACTTGCCGGATTGGGATCCGCGAGTGACAAGTCTCTTAGATGAGACCACGAATCGATGGGCCGAGTTTGCGAAGCCGCGTACGAAGTGATTCTCTGGTACACATACGCGGTTAACGGAAATATCGGCGCGCTTTTAGAACACGGCGATAATCTTACAACAACTCTTGACTTCACGATACGGTATATTTTTCGCCAAAACAGCAAATTTGAAAATCGGCGCGATGCCGTTTCGTCCGCATTATTTGACACAAAGACTCCGAAATAAAACTGAACGTGGATCCTTGATCCAATAAAGCTCATACTTTGAAGCGATGATAGTAGTGATACTAAGAGAGTTCTAAGCCATGGTCCTCTGAGGGGGGGGAGAGGAAACCGACGCGGGGGGTATGACGTCACGCGGGGGGACCGCGGCGAAACCGGTAGGCGAGAGGTCCGCGGAGAGGGGGGAGGAGGACCGCGTCCTAACCGGTAGGCGAAGGGTCTGCGATGAGGGGGGAGGGGGACCGCGTCCTAACCGGTAGGCGAGAGACCCGCTAACTTAACCTAACCGGTAGGCGAGTGGTCCGCGAAGTGGGGGGAAGGGGACCGCGCGAAATCGGTTGGCAAGAGACCCGCGGGGAAGAGAGAACGCACGAGAGTAGGTGTGAGAGAGAGATAGCGCGAGAAGGATAGTGCGAGGCATGCACTTGGAACAGAGAGAAAGAGAGAGAGAGAGATAGCGCGAGACATGCACGTGGATGATGCGAGATACGGCGTTCGTAAGACGATGCGAGAAGGATAGCGCGAGGCACGCACGCGTGTAGGAGAAGGATATCGTCCGCATTGGCGTGGGAAAAGGATGACGTTCGCGGGAGAAAGAGAGAGCGAGAGAGAGATAGCGCGAGGCATGCATGAGTAGGAAAAGAAGAGAAGGAGGCGCAGAAATAATCGACATTTTTTAAATATAATAATAATATTTATTCAAAATTGTGTATCATATAAATGTGTGTGTGTGTTTGTGTGTGTGTGTGTGTTTAAAAAAAATAATAATAATAATATAATAATTATTATAATTATATAAAAATATAGAAAATATATATAATAAGGTGGCGCTCCATCTGAAACAGAAAAATACAAATCTTATCAATATATTAATTTAAATATTATGAAATTTTTAAAAATGGATACTTACAATTAATTCTTCGAGTATTTCAATGCGGTTCATAACGAGACGTCAGCTGCGTTTTATATATCAAAATCCCATTCCTTGTACATCACTTCTTCATGATCTTTCAGACAATGATCCAAATCTATTGTATGAGATTTCTTTAAGCCGATTTCTCGGCCTTGTACTATTTGTACAATTGAAGTAACAGGAGTGTTTGTCGATAGCGCCGGGACACGGACATCTATGGGTTTTTGTAACGTTCGCGTAACGAATGTCTTAAACTTTCAAGTCGCGCGATTCGGCCAAGCAGCGATTGAATTCCACGCCTCTGTTGTAACATAGCGAGTCGGTACTGTTCTTCCAATCACTCGAGACATTTAAGGCACGTTCTTTCCCATAACCCGCATGAATT
This sequence comes from Formica aquilonia x Formica polyctena, assembly GCA_907163055.1. Classification (NCBI taxonomy): domain Eukaryota; kingdom Metazoa; phylum Arthropoda; class Insecta; order Hymenoptera; family Formicidae; genus Formica; species Formica aquilonia x Formica polyctena. The sequence goes on along the minus strand of CAJQTV010001046.1, from coordinate 5,835 downwards.
CGCATCGTCTACCTCTATATAAAACTCCCATAGATATTGTTCTAATCGCGCAAAACGTTTGGAGTCCTCCATAATTCCTATTCAAGTCTTTTCACAACACAAGTTTTTGTCTAGCTTATACAGTGCAAATTGGGCACATATTGCAGGGCATTATCTGATACAACGGTTTTCTACACTCTGCGCAAGACGATCCCAGGATTAGGTCATAAATTGCACTTCCATGTTCTCGCACAACACGAATATTTGAAAATAAGTCTGAAATTCGCATAAAACAGCATGTGCAAAATTTTTCGTTGACGTCACTTTTATAATAAAAGTATATACAGCAAATTTTCACCGCACCTAAACTATTTATTTCAACTCGGTTTAAAGTACGTTGATTTATAACCTCCGTAATATCAATACTGCAGTCACTATCGTAATCGGAATCCTCCAAAAGTACGCGGTCTTCGTCTGATGAATCGTCCAACAAATTCTCAATTTCCACCAAGTTGTCATCTTCGAGAATGACATCCTCGTCATCTTCAATAACCATAATTTCTTCGTCAGCCATAACACATATTGTTAAGATCGTCGTAAGGGCGTAGACGGTTGCATACTATAACGTTGCACACTCCTCTCGATTATATGTATTTTAATTTCATATCTTTTGTCTCCTTCTAACTGGAGTATCACGTCTCATCTACCTCATCATTTTACTACATCTTTAGCAGAGTGTGTCGAGAGAAAGATTTAAGTTTTGCAGACTGTGCATATCTATTACACCGTTTTTATTCATACATAAAGGATGGGTTAAATAATTAAATTCACAGATAAATAGTAAAATAACTTATTTATTACAAGCATCGTGAAGAATATCATTTACGGCACATGTCAATAACTCGCAATCTATGAATGATTCGCTGTTAAACATATCACTTTCACGTATTGCTTTTACAGCGTCGCATACATTAGCGATATTATTCTGTTGTAAAACAGTTACAAATTGTTTGAATTTTTCATTTACAATATGCGTATTTTCGCATAACCAGTAATACATATGATCTATGCATTTTTCAAAATTGAATAAATAGAATAGAGTTGGCGGTTTCATATATAAAGAATTATTGGATAATCCTATTTTTATAATATTCGAATCAGATATTTTAACCACTTCGAATGTTAAATCTCGAATCCGCAATGAGGTTTCAGTCGATTGTAGAAGCCGTTCAATGTCCCCACGTTTCTGCATCAGCGATTTCCACGTTTCAAAAGGCAATATTATTTGATTGCCCCGATTATCGCCGAGAACCAATTCCACGCAAGATACAGCTCCAACGTTTATTCCAATGTCCAAATATTTGTATGACGTCGGAGTTAAGGCGTATCGTCTTCCAAGTATACGAACCGCATGACGAGGCTCGGATGAAATGCTAGGGAGTAATAAAATATTATTTATATAAATATTTAAAAAATATAAAATTCTTTACATTAATTAAAACTTACTTGTTACATTTCTTCTTACACGGTGAAGTTTCATCAGCATCTTGAATCGGAACGTAATAATTCATGCGGCTTCCTTCAGTGGGATACATTTTTTATATGAACCTTTCACACAAGTAGTCGATGCAATACTGAACGTATTAAACATATTTAAAATATGTATTAGCGTTGCAAAATTGCAATGTGGTGGGGATTATTGCCGACGCGATATTTTTTTTCAATTATTCTATTCAAGCGCCGATGTACGGCTGCTTCGCGATGACATCACCCCCAGGTGTGAGATTTAGCAGAATGCACACAAAAAATGCAACATAATATAAAATTTTCAAGCGCTGATGTGCGACTGCTTCGCGATGACATCACCCTAGATATCAGAATTCAAACGCGCGTGTCAAAACATGACAAAATCGTGAAATATAAGGATAATCCTCATGATTAAATTGCACTAACATACTTGGACAGCAGCATGTAATTTGAAACTTTTGCGATGCACCTGGGATTTGACATCATCTCTAGACGACAAAAATGCAATAATCGACATTAGTCCAAATGTACGTGACAAACCGCGAAATAAAGATTTAGTTGATACACATGATGGAAAGAGACATCAAGATAGAATATAAAACCATGGTAAGGAGCCACACCCTGTCAGTATTTTCGCCAAGAGTTCCGAGACAAGAGCGATTAATAAGCGCAGCTTGTTAGCAAAAAATTTTTTGGCATAAATTTGGAAATATGGCGGAAAGCAGTGCCGAAAGAATTCTGCGCGAGCAATCTGCAAGGGTGAATTCGATAGAGGAGTACGTTGCGTGGTAGCAACGAAGCGATAAATATATCGAATCGTTGGAAGAGCAAAGTCGAATCAAACGTCCACGATTATCGATCGGGATTCGACAATCGCTGATTGCCCGAATCGTGCGACTCGAGGGATTGAAGAACTCGTTACGCAGGCGTTTTGTATACGCGGGTGCAGGATGCAGTACGCGACAACACGTATTGATTTGGCGAGAGATCGATACAGCGTTTGAGAGCCGCATATTGATTGGTGCGGTTATAAAACATAATCACATCGAGCCTCGTCAATTTTTCGAGGATGCCAAAGACATTGTGCTCGTACACGTGCAAAATGTGATGAAAAAACACTTTAATGTGAAAATTAATACAGTGTTCAATGATGAATTTGTGACGGGTGATAAACGCGCAAATAAAAGTATCACTACGAGAAACTATGAACTCTTTCGCACATCCGATTTACGCGAATGGTACGAGCGGCGCGTTGTCGAGCCCACTCTAGCATCGCTCGAAGAATTTCAGGAACGCGATAATGGGTGGGCATTGTCGCGAATACTCGATTTAATTGTAAATATAAATAAATATAATCCTTTGCGCGCGGGATGTCATATAAAATTACCGCGGGCGATAATAATGAAGAGAGCGGTGATCAACGTGCAATCTAATGACAATGCGAGTTTCGCGTGGTCTGTGGTCGCCGCTCTACATCCAGCTGAAAGTTATGTTTATCGAGTATCTTCGTATTGTTGTGCCTCTAGCCGCTAAGGAAGAGGTCTTTAGGGATTTATACGCCCAAAGGATTAGGATCCACGCTCGAAATAAGACACTCCCGGATGTTAGGTAGAAATTGATATATTTCACAAGTTTTTGTACACTTTTACTTATTCGCGATTATAATAGTCGGGCGCGATACGTACGGTACTTCGATACTATCGATATATGCGAGCGAGTAGTGAGCGAGTAGCCGGCGATGTTAATGAGCTATATTACTGAGCTAGCGTCGGTGCATCTCGCGCTCAATATATATTAATTAATTAGGTCGTTGATTAGGGAGGAGTGTGGTGTCCCTGACCAGAGCATGTCTCGTGCTCCGCTCGTCAGCTGTCTCGTCAGCTGCTTACTCAGCTTCCGAGAACTTGACCATGTCTTACTTTCATTTTATTAATACTCTTTTATTCTTTCTTAATTACTTTTCCTGGGCTCTTTCCCTGATTCTAATGCTTTGCTTTAGTCAGCTCTTTCTCAATCTTTTCTGTTCTACTTTACTTGTTTTATCTTTTAATATTAAGAAATCGGTCGGGTTACGACAGTATCCTCATTATACAACAGTGCTGAATCTCCAGGACATTGAGTTTCCAGTGACTATGAACCAAATTAAAAAATTCGAGCTTCTCAACGATATCTCAATCAATATTGTTGCATCCCTGGATTATGCCCGTCTCCGGGAGATCGTCTCTAAGCGCGTTGCCGGGGAGTTTGTTGTTAAACAACGGCGGACATTTTGAGAGAGTGATCGGCCATCTTGAGGGTCTGGTGACGGATGTCAATCCGCGCGGACGTGTTTAAGATTATTTACGATATTCTCTGTTCTCTATTTCTGTGAATAGCTATATAGTTCTATTTTATTAGTTCCTGTTCTTTTCATAACTAAGAGTTATTATTTGCGACGCGGAGTTTGAGTGCCGGTTGTGTCTTGCGTGATTCGAGTTATCTCGATTCTGATCCGCGGACGCAACAATATAGTATCGAGGAAAAGAACATTGTCCCGATACGTCTTGGTGAACTAAAAAGAGACAAACACGTCAACTTGCTGTACGTGGAAAACAACAACGTTGGACATTTCGCGTGGATCAAGAATCTATCCAGACTCGTGAGCTCACAATTGAGCAAACATAATGGCCAAATACATATCTGCGATCGGTTCGTATATATTTAATAAAATACATTGTACAAATAACTGAACAAAAAAAAATAAAAAATAATTTCTTTTACAGATGTTTGCACTACTTTAGCTCGAACGACAAGTTACAGTCACATACGGTGGACTGTCGAGAGATGAACGAGTGCGCTATCCGATTACCGAGCGATAAGGACAAGTGGCTCACATTCAACAACTATAATCGGAAAGAGCGGCTCCCTTTCGTCGTGTACGACGACTTGGAATGCGTTTTGGAGAAGACGGAGGAAGAAAGAAATTACCAACATCACAAAGTATTTAGTATTGCATATTATGTACACTGCTCGTACGACGAATCGTTATCCGCGTATCATTCTCGTCGCAGTACAGATTGCATGTCATGGTTCGTCGAAGAACTTAAAAATTTAGCGCAACGTGTAAAAAGTATTTTATCAGCTAATGTCCCCATGGTAAATTTAACATTTGATGAATGGGAAAAATTTCATAGCGCGACACAATGTCACATTTGCGAGAAACCATTCGTACAAGATGATACACGCGTACGCGATCATTGCCATCTGACCGGGTGGTACAGAGGTCCCGCGCATTCAAATTGCAATTTAAATTATAAAGATTCTTTTTGCATTCCAATAGTTCTTCATAATTTATCCGGTTACGATGCACATTTTATTATAAAGGAAATAGCTACAGCGTTCGAAGGGGGAATCGAGTTACTTCCAATAACAAAAAAAATATATATATCGTTTACGAAAAATGTTAAACTTGCCGAAGAGAAATCGAAAAATCATATTAAATTGCGTTTTATCGATTCGTATAAATTTCTCACAGCCAGTCTCGATAAATTGGCATCATTCTTGAATAAAGACAAACTCAAAATTTTAAAATCTGAATTTCAAAATTTACCGAATGACAATTTCAATTTATTAACACGGAAGGGCGTCTTTCCGTACGAATATATTGACTGCGTCGACAGGTTGCAAGATACGTGTTTACTACCGCGCGAATCATTTTACAGTTCCTTGACCGGTGACACAATATCCGAGAGCGATTACGCGCACGCCGAGAACGTCTGGAAGCGGTTCTCCATTCGAACGCTGGGCGAATATAGCGACTTGTATCTCAAAATTGATGTCTTGTTATTAGCAGATATTTTTGAAAATTTCCGCAAGGGTTGTATTAAAAGTTATGGGCTCGACCCCGCGTATTACTATACTCTTCCAGGATACACATGGGACGCCATGTTGAAGCATACGAATATTACATTCGTATTGCTTACGGATATCGACATGGTTATGTTTATCGAACGCGGAATACGCGGTGGTTTGAGTCAATGTTCCAACAGATACGCACATGCTAATAACAAGTATATGCAATCGTACGATCCATCGAAACCTTCAACGTATCTCACGTACTTTGATGTAAATAATTTGTACGGATGGGCAATGTGTCAACCCTTGCCCTATGCAGATTTTCGATAGGTCGACGACGTATCCGATTTTGATACATCATCGATCGCGCTCGATTCGCCTATAGGCTACATCCTTGAAGTCGATCTCGAGTATCCGCAACGTGTTCACGATGCGCACACTGACCTACCGTTTTGCCCGACACGCGACAAACCACCTGGTAAGCGGCAGGATAAG
>CAJQTV010001041.1:0-32314 GCA_907163055.1 Formica aquilonia x Formica polyctena | reverse complement strand
ATCTCTCTCTTTCTCCCAAGTGCATGCTTCGCGCTATCTCTCTCTTTCTCCCAAGTGCATGCTTCGCGCTATCCCTCTCTTACACCTACTCGCGCGGGTCCCTCGCCTATTGGTTAGGACGCGGTCCCCCTCACTCTCTCCGCGGACCCCTCGCCTACCGGTTAGGACGCGCGAACTTCTCGCTTATCGGTTAGGACGCGGTCCCTCTCCTCGCGGACCCCTCGCCCACCAGTTAGGACGCGCGGACTTCTCGCCTATCGGTTAGGACCCGCGGACCGCCTATCGGTTAGGACGCGATTCGCCCGCGTGACGTCATACCCCCCCCCGCGTGACGTCATCCCCTCGTGACGTCACCCCCCCCGTGACGTCACCCCCCCCGTGACGTCACCCCCTTGTCCTAATTTCCCCCCTCGCCCCTCACCCCCCTCAGAGCCCCTGGCTTAGAATCCGCATAATATCACTACTTAAAATAATCCGACCAAGCACGAGCCAGTGGAACGCACCGTTATTGGTAGTCCCTAAGAAAGCCGATGCGTCAGGAAAACCGAAATTACGAGTAGTCGTAGATTTCAGAAAATTAAATGATGTAACAATAGGAGATTCATTTCCCTTACCGAATATAAAGGATATATTAGATCAGCTTGGAAACGCCAAGTACTTTACAACACTGGATTTAGCATCCGGATACCACCAAATTCCGATGGAAGAAGGCGACAAATGCAAAACTGCTTTTTCCACACCTCACGGGCATTACGAATACAATAGAATGCCTTTCGGATTAAAAAATGCGCCAGCCACATTTCAAAGGCTAATGAATTCAATACTGATAGGCATACAAGGAATAAAATGCCTAGTATATTTAGATGACATCGTAATCTACGGAGCCAGCTTACAAGATCATAACAAGAGACTCATCGAAGTCCTACGAAGATTGCGAGAAAACAATCTGAAATTACAGCCGGACAAATGCGAATTCCTACGAAAAGAAGTGACATACTTAGGTCATATAATTACAGAAAACGGAATATCGCCGGATCCATCCAAATTGGAAGCCGTAAGAAATTTTCCGACGCCTAGGAAAGTAAAGAATATTCAAGCTTTTATAGGATTAGCCGGATATTATAGAAAATTTATTGAAAATTTCTCTAAAATCGCGATACCACTAACGAAGATAACCAAAAAGGAAAATAAATTTGAGTAGACGCAAGAACAACAACAAGCATTTGAAATGCTTAAAGAAAAATTAACGACGGCACCTTTACTAAAATATCCAGATTTCGAAAAAGAATTTATCGTAACGACCAATGCAGATTATGCAATCGGAGCGACATTATCGCAAGGAGAAATAGGCCAAGATCAACCAATAGCATATGCCAGTCGAATACTATCGAAAGCCGAACAAAATTATAATACGACCGAAAAGGAACTATTAGCAATAGTATGGGCCGTTACACATTTTCGACCGTACTTATACGGGACAAAATTTACGATAGTCACAGACCATAAATCGCTCGTATGGTTATTTAATGTAACCAACCCTGGATCTCGATTAATTAGATGGAGATTAAAATTAGAAGAATACGATTACGAGATCATACACAAGGCCGGGACAACGAACAAAAACGCTGACGCGCTAAGTCGACACGTGGCGGATATCAACAGCGTCGAGGAGGATGAGAGCACCGACACGAAGATAACGCGAGAATACACGGAAGACGAGAAGCGACGTATTCTATATGAATATCACGATGCACCTGTGGGAGGGCATCAAGGAAAAGAGCGCACGATTAATCGAATTCGCCTAATGCACAATTGGCGAGGATTGACATAAGATGTCGAAGACTATATAACAAAATGCGAATTTTGTCAAAAAAACAAATTATCGCAAAAAATTAAGGCACCGCTAATAATAACGGATACTGCCGATAAACCTTTTGAAAAACGTGCTTTGGACATCGTAGGTCCACTAACGATTTCTAATAATGGAAATAAATATATTTTAACGTTCCAAGATAATCTAACAAAATTTAGTAAAGCAATTCCGATACCGAATCAAGAAGCCGCGACAATTGCAAAATAATTCGCGACGAAAATAATTTTCGAACACGGTATCCCAGAAAAAATATTAACGGATCAAGAAACAAATTTTTTAAGTGAAATATTTAAAAACACTTGCAAACTATTAAAAATTGAAAAGATCCAAACAACTGCGTATCATCCGAAAAGCAACGGAGCGCTAGAACGATCTCACCGGACTCTAGCCGAATATCTCCGACATTATATAAACGCCGATCAAACGGATTGGGACGAATGGATTCCCTACACGATGTTTACGTATAATACGACACCGCACACGGCGACAGGGTTCACACCCTTCGAATTAATTTACGGGCACCGAGCAACATTACCGACGACATTGTCGCAACAGCCTAGGCCCACATATACATACGATGATGACGCTCAAGAATTAAAAGAAAAATTACGCGCCTCACAGCAAGTTGCAAAGGGGCACATAAAGAATGAAAAAATAAAAACTGAAGAAAATTACGATAAAAAGACGAAAGAAATCAAACTCAAGGTAGGAGAAAAAGTCCTCTTGTACGACGAAACAGTTCGCCGGGGACGATCAAAGAAATTGGACTCCCTATGGACCGGACCCTACACGATAATCGAAAAGAATTCGGAGGTGAACTACACAATAAAAAGGGGAAGGAAAACCATACGCGTCCACATAAATCGATTGAAACCATTTATCAAAAATTAAAGAGTAAGAAAAAGAAGAAAGAGAAAGAAAAATGCACGAACAAAATAAAAAATAGAATAAATAATAAGAGAAACGGAAATATAAAATTCCTACCTTAACGTCCACGTCCAGCACCGCGACCCAGGTTCCACTCCCACATAGCCTGAAGAAGGGCACGACCACGACCCACAGGACGAGGCTCAGGGTTGAAAAAGCGACCACGACCCACAAAACGAGGCCGCGACCCCGATTGATATGGGGCGGCGGCACGTCCACAGGCATTTCCGGCACAAAATTAACATCACGATCGACCACTAAATCCGGAAGACCAAGCAACGCGACCTCGCGAACAAGCGCGGGCGCCGAGATTTGGTCCCGAAAGGAACGGTCAAAATGGTCCGACACGTCTGACACCTCCACTAAGGGATACTGACCCCTAACAGAGTTTTGAGCAACACTGAAAAATAGCTCGTGACAGTTGGGAGCCATAACACCCGAAAAAATCAAAGAACCGTTCGCACAACACGACGAGACAACACGCAAGAAAAACTTCCGTACAGGATTAAAAGTACGAGATGACGTCGGAAGACAGACTGAATGGAAGAGCGAATAAATAGCCTGGAAAGGGCTAGATAAAAGCAAAATAGGTGCGTATGCATCAAGAGAAAAAGAAATGCACTGCAAACGATTCTAAGAAAATATTATCAAGAGACACGGTAGTGTCTCGCGCCAAGTCACGCGAAGCAAAGACCACGCGTAGTAATAGCGAGGCACCCCGGGTATCTATACGCGAGTCGGATAGTTGAGAGTACCTTAGATTACCAGATATGAATAACGGCTGAACCGATCGAATTCTTGATAAGCTTAATCGATAGCTTGGGTTTGATTTATATAAGGAAAGTGTCTTTATTTTCGCTCTGCATGTTCTATAAAGCAAAGATATTACGAAGCAAAGTCGAAATGTGGAAATTTTCATGTAAGAAACGTCACCATCTCCATCATCATCATCATCGTCGTCGTCGTCCCCTTTACCGCTATATATGTATACAACACATGCATAGAATATAGTGGTATTATGCTACACGTATATATACACGTACACAACACACATGTAATAATGGCAATGTGTTCTTGTACGGTTGGCGTCTTTGACGAAAGATTGCGCTAACGGCGCTTCAATGTTACTGCTTGCATGCACCCATACTTGCTTTTGACAGGTATAGGTTAAGTTTGCAAAATGCCGGGTGCAGTGTTCGTACGCTTTCATTTATAAAAAAGTAAAGATGCAGAATTCTTCGTAATACTTGTGGATCAGGTATATCTCATTTATATTAGAGAAAATTAAAACATTAAAAAAGTAATTTATGTATATGTAAAAACAGAACAAAACATAGCAATACATATATTTATAAAAAAAAGATGTGTGTATTCTATAATATGTTTATTATAAGATATGTATGTGTGTATTTTATAGATTCAACTACGCAGAAGTATCAGGAAGAATTTTGCAGCTTTACTTTTTTATAAATGAAAGAGTGCTATGCTATATAATGTTGCACTCTGGAAAATTTAACGTCAAATACCTATCAAAAACCAGTATGGATAACTGCGAACAGTAATATAGGCATACGCACACAAGAATCTAGTATATTTGAATGCATTTGTTAAAGGAGTGTCATCATATAGTTATTCGTCATGCATCATATGACTACAGATAAGTATAAATAACATTGGTGAAATGCAGTCTGTGTGTAAAGTTAATGCATGTCTTATGAATAATTTATAAATATACATTTATTTTTCAGTGGAAGTAGAAGAATTTTTCAAGCTGTTGACAAGATTTTGACAAAGCCTGTGGCATCATGTTTATTGCAAATTAACATATTATAGTTAATTCTTATTTCGATGTGAATGCATTGCTTGCAATAGATGAAGCATGTTCTAGTATTGTTAATGAATATAATAGATTTGTTACGTTGTATCTTTCTATCTGTCGGAATGCTATTTGGTATATATATTTAACAGAAGAAATTTATTATTAAAACTGATATTATTCATTATTTTGTTCTTTTTAGTATTAAGACAAGGATTGGATGCAATATGTTGGTTTGCAATAGACGTGTTGCCGCAGACTTTATCAAAATCTTAACAGCTTGAAAAATTTTTCTAGTTCCATTGAAAAATAAATGTATTTATAAATTTATTATAAAAATTTATAAATTATTAAAAAAAATAGATAAATATAGTTATTCGTCATGCATCATATGTAACTATAGATAAGTATAAATAACATTAGTGAAATGCAGTCTGTGTAAAGTTAATGCATGTCTTATGAATAATTTATAAATACACATTTATTTTTCAGTGGAAGTAGAAGAATTTTTCAAGCTGTTGATAAGATTTTGACAAAACCTGTGGCATCATGTTTATTACAAATCAACATATTGTAGTTAATTCTTGTTTCGATGCGAATGCATTGCTTGAAATAGATGAAGCATGTTCTAGTATTGTTAATGAATATAATAGATTTGTTACGTTGTATTTTTCTATCTGTCGGAATGCTATTTGGTATATATATTTGACAGAAGAAATTTATTATTAAAACTGATATTATTGATTATTTTGTTCTTTTTAGTATTGAGACAAGGAGTGGATGCAATATGTTGGTTTGCAATAGACGTGTCGCCGCAGACTTTATCAAAATCTTAACAGCTTGAAAAATTTTTCTAGTTCCATTGAAAAATAAATGTATTTATAAATTTATTATAAAAATTTATAAATTATTAAAAAACATAGATAAATATAGTTATTCGTCATCATATGTAACTAAGAGATAAGTATAAATAACATTGGTGAAATGCAGTCTGTGTAAAGTTAGTGCATGTCTTATGAATAATTTATAAATACACATTTATTTTTCAGTGGAAGTAGAAAAATTTTTCAAGCTGTTGATAAGATTTTGACAAAGCCTGTGGCATCATGTTTATTGCAAATCAACATATTGTAGTTAATTCTTGTTTCGATGCGAATGCATTGCTTGAAATAGATGAAGCATGTTTCAGTATTGTTAATGAATATAATAGATCTGTTATATTGTATTTTTCCATCTGTCAGAATGCTATTTGGTATATATATTTGACAGAAGAAATTTATATTAAAACTGATATTATTCATTATTTTGTTCTTTTTAGTATCGATACAAGGATTGGTTTACAATAGACATGTTGTCGCAGACTTTGTCAAAATCTGAACAGTTTGAAAAATTTTTCTAGTTCCATTGAAAAATAAATGTATTTATAAATTTATTATAAAAATTTATAAATTATTAAAAAAAAAGATAGAAATAGAAATAAAATATAAATAGATATTTATAAGACTTAATTGCACACACAGACTGTGTTTCACCAATATTACTTAAACCTATAATTGCATATGATACATGACAAATAACTATATGATGACAATCCTTTGACAAATGCATTTGAATACACTGGATTTCTTTTTACATCTTTCGTTTTTTATATATAATCAAGATACAAGACGGATTAATCAAACAATTTATAGCATAGCACAAGCATATATAATAATATATTTTAATTTTAATGATAATAATTTTTTTAAAAAAAGAATGTACAAATAGATATTGTTCAATAGAAATCAAATAAATAAAAGGGTTGCTTTTTATAATTCAGAAATATGATAGATATATTAATTTTGACTATTATATATATAGATATATTAATTTTGAGATATATTAATTTCTGACTGCTCGTAAACATATGTATAGTAGCAAAACATGTACATGACACATTAAAAAAAAAAAAAAGAAATTATAACTGCTAAAAAATTACTTTTTTAAAAAAAAGTGAAAAAAAAGCGCCAAGTGCACGCGCATAAGCGTCTTTTACTATAAAAGAACTCTTATACAAAATAGTGTTATTTTAATTATTTTAATACAAAAACACTGTCACATCCAAACTAAAAAATTGTTTCACAAAATAGTTGTTTTAATTTTCTACAAAAATAATGTGATATATGATAAAAATATTGCGCCAAATAATAAAAATTTATGTTACAAAATTTATTTATTATTATTTCTAATATTAAGAATTGTATCAAATTGCAATGTGATTAAAATAGTGGAACATATTTAAGTGAAAGAATTTTTTTATTAAGAAAACAAATTTCAGTATAAAATAACTTTTAAATTAGAGAAAAACTTGGCGCTGCAAAAATTCAAAATGTAAATAATACGTTAATTAGCATATGTTCAGTTTAGCAGCGCCAAGTTTTTCTCTAATTAAAAAGTTATTTTATACTGAAATTTGTTTTCTTAATAAAAAATTTCTTTCACTTAAATATGTTCCACTATTTTAATCACATTGCAATTTAATACAATTCTTAATATTAGAAATAATAATAAATAAATTTTGTAACATAAATTTTTATTATTTGGCGCAATATTTTTATCATATATCACATTATTTTTGTAGAAAATTAAAACAACTATTTTGTGAAACAATTTTTTAGTTTGGATGTGACAGTGTTTTTGTATTAAAATAATTAAAATAACACTATTTTGTATAAGAGTTCTTTTATAGTAAAAGACGCTTATGCGCGTGCACTTGGCGCTTTTTCTTCACTTTTTTTTAAAAAAGTAATTTTTTAGCAGTTATAATATAATACAAAGCTTTCTATTACAGGAGTCTTATTGCATGGAGCACCTGTAAGAAAACCGAACCTGATACCCAAGTCGAAATAAAAGAATTTAAATATGAACCGGGTATCTACTTCGAGAAAATGGGCAAGATAAACCAAATCGAATCCACATGGAAAATGGTATAAAACTAGATATCGCCGCAATGGACCATCGACATGAACAATTGAGAAACTATATATAGGCACAGACGAGAGCTCTATGCTACGATAAACCATTGCAAATAAAAATGAAAGAAACCTGCCACAACCTGCTACAAATAGCAGAAAAGGGCAGAGAACAAGCAGAAAAATTGCTAAAACGTCTAAAAATTGCGTACCAAGCACCCAAGAAGACAAGACGAGGGCTAATCGACGGTCTAGGAACGATAGCCAAAACACTCTTCGGCACAATGGACGCAGACGACGAAAAAATTATAAAGGAGCAATTAAATCTCATACAAAGGAATCAGCAAACGCTGCAGCACGCGATGAAAAATCAAATTAAAGTATTAAACGCAACAATTGCGCATGTGGATAATGTTGAAAAAGTTCTGCAACAAAATGAAGAACAATTCTTAAATATAACAGAGAAGATGCGACAAGCCTGAATACAAACAGAAGTCGGATATGGACAACGAGAAGATCTCGACGAACACTTTATAATATTATATGCCATAATAAAAGATCTAACGAACGATCTTATGGATATTATCGCGCATCTGACTAACGCGAAAAGAGGGGTAATCGACATAAAATTATTACCCATAGAAAGCATCCTAGATAACCTCAAGGAAACAGCGTCACAAATACCGCAGGGAACGCACTTCCCATTTCAAATATCCGCAGAAAATTGGAGAACAGTCGAAAAGTTCTTAACAATTAGCGCATACTACGATAATACAAATATATTTACGATTATAAAGATTCCGCTAATCACATACCCCGAGTATGAAATAATAAAGGCAATCCCATTACCTACGCACAAATTTAATAACACATTTATATTTATAGAAGCAAATCAACCGATAATAGCGATAGACGTAGATAGCCGAACGTATTTTACGCCTACCGAAAACGATCTAAATAAATGCGTGCGAAATAATGATCAATATGTTTGCGAACAAAAATATCCCATACATTACTTAGACGAAGGAGCGCTATGCGAAGTACAAGAAAACACGCTTGTTGCATATAAAAACTATATATTAAAAATTATAAAAATTATTATATATATAAAGAGATTATGTTTATATATAATTTTTATAATTTTTAATATATAGTTTTTATATGCAGCAAGCGTGTCTTCTTTTAATCTTAATCAAAACGTATTTCAATATATTTATATTTATTTTTATATTTCAATATATATTGTGAAAATAAATAACATAATATAACGTAAATTGATATATAACAGTGCGTTAGGAGCTTTAAATAAAACATAAATATTTTAAATTGTTACAGAACATACGTAATTAATAATAGAATAATAATTATTTTAGTTATTAATACTATAGTAATAATAATTACTAATAATAGAAATGAAGTTAATAATAGAATTAATAATAGTATTAATAATAGAAATAAAGTATTAAATAGAAAATTTTAATGAGCAGTTTTGACACTAGGGCACTAGGCTATTGCGTTATTACATTTGTGACACGCACGTTCCTGAGATTAGTAACGCGCTCCTTAGTTATGGCCGTTCGGCGCTGCGTTGCTAAGGAGCGAGCAGTAAGAGGGGGAACCGTAGGCGTGAGTCAAGAAATCTGGCCGAAAGTTGCAAGTAAATACCAGCACTGATGTAAATGTATACATATGTGATTGTTTATTTTATATCATCTTACATAATTTTTTATAAATATATCATAAAGCGTTAGATATGTATATATTAAAATTGTATGCATTTAATTAATTATAAAATAACTATTTTAGTTATACGCCTTATTACTTTAATTATATTGCAATTTATTAAATATAATTTTTCTTAATATTGGAAATAATAAAATATTGCAATTTATTAAATATAATTTTTCTTAATATTGAAAATAATGGTAGATATGCATATTAGGTTACATCTCGCCGATGACTTTGACCTTGACATATGTTGTCAAGGACATGACCCTGAGTAACTTTTCTTTATAACTTAACCGGCGGTCTCTTATAGTTTCTGAGATATTTAAAGTTATGATTTCACAATTTTAATGACTTTTCTATTATAAAATAAAGAAAAATAAAGGTTGTTTACATTGTATTTACCAGTAGATCAGACGTGAAAAAAGTGTTTCTTTACACTTCCAGAGACGAAGCTCTTTGGGTTTTTTTACTTTCCACGCAAAGCGAGGTTCAACGGAATCCTATGTGTCTAGTTTTTTTTATAATGGAGCCCACTGCGTCCACGCATATACTTTCCCATCCACACAACAATTGTGGGGCGAACTTCGCTTTGTTTTGTAAAGTATATGCGTGCACACAGTGGGTTCCGCCTCCCCTACGGGGGGGCTCCACTTCCGGAAGATATAACCTAACCCAAACCAAATTTTAGTTTTAAATCAGAAATAGGTTTCGGTTAGGTTATATCTTCCGGAAGTGGAGCCCCCCCAGAGGGGGGGGGGCGGAACTCACTGCGTCGACGCATATACTTTCTCATCCATGCAACAATTGTGGGGCGGACTGTCTCTCTGTCTCTATATTATTACCCAAATGTTAACTTTAAATATCTCAGAAACTATAAGAGACCGCCAGTTAAGTTATAAGGAAAAGTTACTCAGGGTCATGTCCTTGACAACATAAGTCAAGGTCAAAGTCATCGGTGAGGTGTAACCTAATATGCATATTTACCAAAATAATAAAATAAATAAACTTTATAACAAATTTTTATTCAGTTGACGTAATATTTTTTGAAATTTTGGGATCATTATTTTTCTAGGAAATTAAAACAACTACTTTGTATAACAATTCTTTTAATTAAAATGTGTTTATTTAAATAATAAAAGAAACATAAATTTTTATTTATTTAGCGCAATTTTTTGATATCATTATTTTTTTAGGAAATTTAAACAACTATTTTGTACAACAGTATTTTTGGTTTATACAACAGTTTCTTTTGATTAAAATGTTTCTATTTAAATAATAATAAAAGAAATTAATTTTATAGTACAAGTTTTTATGTTTTGTTGTCAGTTAGCAGAATTTTTTGATAATTAAAATAACACTGTTTTGTATAGAGTTAAAATGACATTATTTTGGAAAAAAGTCTTTTACAGTAATTTAGAAATAAAACAGTTTTTTGTGTAACATTAAAATAATATTGTTTTGTATAGTTAAAATAACACTATTTTGTATACAGTTAAAATGACATTATTTTGTAAAACAGTTTTTTACAGTAATTTAAAAATAAAACAGTTTTTTGTGTAACACTTTTTCACATGGCGCGTGTACTTGGCGCCTTTTTTTACCTTTTTTTAAAAAGGTAAGTTTATCGGGATTATATCATTTTTTTGTAATGAGTATATGTTAAACGTCTTTAAATTAATAAGCAAAGAACCCACCACCACCCCCGTTATATTTCATCAAAATATGACAGTTCTCTTTGCTTACTATACAAGGTGTCCCAGACCACCCGTACAGCCCTTTTAAAATGAAAATAAATGGCTTTTATCAAAAATCGTGAACATATTTTAAGTAAATCGGGTATGCTCTATCGAATGGTGATATTTTCAGCTTTTGATTCCGATCGGAAATACGCCATCCGGACCGGAAGTTGAATTTTTTGTGGGGAACATGGTACTTTTTATTACAAATTCGAATTGTATGTAAAAAAATAAGAAACTTTTGTATCAAACGTTTTTTCTGAAAGTGCCTCTGTCAACCTTAAAATTGACCTTAAAAATTGACTACGTTCTCCTAAAAAAATTTAACTTCCGGTTCAGATGGCGTATTTCCGATCGGAATCAAAAGTTGAAAATAGCACCATTCGATAGAGCATACCCGATTTACTTAAAAAATGTTTGCGATTTTTGATAAAAGCCATTTATTTTCATTTTAAAAGGGGTGTACGGGTGGTCTGGGACACCCTGTATATCCAAATTCTTCAAACTTTTTTGCTACTCTTATTGTAAGAATAATAGATAATTACAAATCAATGTGTCATTAAAAATATTTATTATCTAAATCCATTGATGAATAATCATTGCTGCTTATCTAGTTTATCATTAAATATATAAATAAAGAGCATTGTTCACAAAATTGCTGATACATTACGAGACATTCTTTTATATAGGACTGATCAAAATACAATTATGAAATGATTAAGTATTAATCACAAGTTTGGTACTACAAAAATGTATTTTTAAAGAAGAATTTTTTTATATAACTGCTTTTTTATTTTATAACATCCAATATATATTATTTATTAGCCACACACATCTTTTGTAAAAATATTATATAAACTTTAGCACCTCTAGGCCACTGCCTTTTTTAATTTGCGCATCATCAACTTCGACCCAAATATTGGATAATCCTTCTCTACATATACTTATAATGACCTTCATCAATACATGAACCACGATGAAGTATAGCATTCATCGTCTTATACAATTGTCCAGCTATTGATATTTTAATTATTGGGATAGCACATAAGTTAAATTTGTGTGCTGCTTTCATTAATTTATCATCCTGTAATGAAAATAGTATTAAATGAATAACAACTATCTCTTTTGTCGATGTTATTTCATTTTTAGATATTATATCATTTCCAGTACAATATTCACATGATTTATTGTGTGATTGATACCAATGTGAAAACGTAACATTTAATAAATCATTAAGAGTATAACTTTTCTTCTTCAAATTATTAACAGCAATCGAAATAATAATATTATTATCAATAGTAGTTTTTGTATTACCACAAGTTTTGCACCGCACAGTAGAAGTTATTTGATATTCTATTAAACTTCTTATACAATCATATTTTTGGCAAAGGGCTATAAGAAAATCAGATGCATTTCGTTTTGCAGCGCTTGAAAAATATTCCCCTAAACATTGTCGTATTACATATGTATTTAAATTGCTCATTCCATTTTCATATCGATGCATTAATATACGTAAAACATCTGATATATCGCAATTAAACAATTGCTATCTAATGACATTTAAATGCAATAAACATTGCAATACCGCATTTGCATTGCATGAAACCTCGTCTATATTTTGGAAACTATGTATGACCCAAGCAGTACTTGGTCGAACTTTTTCATGTGATTTTTGGACAGAAGTAATTACTTTTGGTAATGCCCATAGGACATCTTTTACTTTGCGATAACGCTTTTTTGAAACGGTAATCATTTCTGTTTTGGGTTTATGTATGCCTTTTAGAAGATTATATTCGATAATAATTTCTTCGCTAGCTATTACCGATGAAGGATCGTAATTAATCAAATGCAACCCTTTTAGAGATGTTACTCGCGACAATGCAACGTAAATTTGACTACAATTAAATACAGAGTTACTAATGTCCATAATAGCACTTTGCAAACTCAATCCTTGGCTTTTATGAATAGTGATGCCATAACTCAGAGATAATGGAAATTGTTTTCTGATAACATACGCTCTATCAATCAGCTCAAATTTAACACTTACTCTTTCAATTAAATATTCTAGACCTGACGGTAAAAGAAGTTTAATCTTTTCTACGTAATCAGTAGATATATCTTGTACAATTGAAATCACTGTAGCAATTGTACCATTTACAAGACCCAAAGCATCAATAAAACGCTGTATCATAACTTTTGCTCTAATTTTAATTATTATTTGTTTTGAATGCCCAGCTGTTTTAGAATTATTATCATCATCATTATTTGATAATACTTTTAATACTTTCTTTTTTACAAATGGAATACATTCAATCGTATCTTCAGCAATTAAAAATATTTCTTTAGAAACAATGCGACTTAACATTGCATCATTGAGAACATCGCACATACGACAAATAGGCAGTAAACAAACGGTATCTGATAGCAGATTGTTAATGAAATTACATAATTCGTTTAATCTAGATTCGAAAGAATTTCCTTTGAAAGATATTTTTCTATTTTCGAAAATCTTACAATTAGATTTTGTCAATAAACCAATACGAATTCTTGACAGTAACTCATGGTAAAAGTCATCTCCTTGCTGGCGCATATTGATTGTCAATTCATCGTAGTCAAATAATGTAGTCCATAAATTAACAGCACTTAAGGAATCAAGATGTTTAGCAATTTTTTCATCGGATAAATGCATAAAGATAGGATCTTCGTACAGGAGGTAGTTGAAGCAAGTCTCCAAATAAAAGAATGTGCTTTTGACCAAACCAACCATCATTGCAATCACTAGTGTTAAATATTTAAGACATAGTCCAGTAAAATAGTATCTGAAAATGGCAAAACGGATAGACAAGCCAATTTTTTGAGGGTGAGTAGAAGGTCATAGGAGATGCCCGAATTCACAAAGTTTCAACAAAATTTTCCTGTGTGTCGGCGACCATCTTCAAAATAGGGATTTGGATATCTCGACTCCTATTGGTCGAATTTGTTTCCTCTTTTTTTAATTTTGTAGGAAAAAATATTTGCTACAACTTTTGTTTGAAAAATTTTTTAATAGCTGTCAAGGAAAAAAAGTTACAACCAAAAAAATGCCGTCAATTAGGGGTTGAACATTTTTATTGACAATTAGATTGCCCCCTGTTGGTTTTATCAAAAAAATGTTCAAATAAAACTTATAGAGGACTCAATTCTCTACAATTTTCGTATATCCGCTTTTGCGGTGACTAAAAAAATACCAGAAATAGAGGGCGTCAAAGTTGACTATGTCTAGTAAATGCAATTTTTCGTGGGGAAAATTCCCGGTTTTATTGTGGATTGTCGTACATTAAAACTCTTTTCCGCACCACCACTGAAGTAGAGTTCCAGGCGCATTTTTTTATGTGGTATCCCCACAAAGAGAAAAAGGAAAAAAATTCGATCAATACGAGCCGAGATATCCAAACCTACCCCTATTAAAAAAAAATGTTCCTGAAACTCTACTTCAGTGGTGGTGCGGAAAAGAGTTTTAATGTACGCCAATTCACAATAAAACCGCGAATTTTCCCCACGAAAAATAGCATTTACTAGACACAGTCAACTTCGGCGCCCTCTATCTCTGGTATTTTTTGAGTCACCGCAAAAGCGGATATACGAAAATTGTAGAGAATTGAGTCCTCTACAAGTTTCACTTGAACATTTTTTTGATAAAACTAACAGGGGGCAATATAATTGTGAATAAAAATGTTCAACCCCAAATTGACGGCATTTTTCTGGTTGTAACTTTCTTTCCTTGACAGTGTTACGTCCTGGTGACTCCACGATTCCTTCCTTCCACGAAGTTGCGGCAATGATAATCGATCGGTGATAGAAATGAGTCGTTCGGTAAATAGAGCATCTTGCGTCACACATTCCTTAAACATTTAGTCACTTATCAATATCTATATCTATGAGTAACGGTGAGAAAGACGCGACGAAACCGCGCCGGTCGCCGAAAAATAAATAAAAACCAGTAGATACCCTCGCAGTAGCATTCTCAAACGCTGATAACGAAAAGATAATAAAATTCTCACAAAATATCCGATGAATACAACTAAATCAATAATGACGAAACTTCTGTGACGTCACATTTGGACTTTGTCTAAATCAAATCACGGGCGTAAGGGAAACCTAGAGCTCAAGGGACTCTGAACTGATCACCAATCGACGATCGTCATAAGTGAAAATTTGAAAAGTAGGAGAAACACCCCGCCTAATGAGGACACTGGCACAACTTTTAATTCGTTAAAGTTTTGGAAGATTCCCACTCTTAGAAATTAGAATACACCCCGAAAAGAGAGATATAAAAAGAGGACTCGAAGGGACATACGATCACTTACTTACTTACTCTCTTACTTACGTACTTGCTCGCCGGCTTCGACATAGTCTTTTTAAGTGCCTTGGCACCGCGATACGCAAAATCAGAAATAATAGTGCTATACCAGTGTCCTCATCCACCATCATCGTTGGTCAACCGCAACCAGAGCGACCCACAAGGCACGAACCCAGTCTAACTATAAACTTGCATCTTCCACCTTCGAAATAAAAAGTAAGTCACATTCATCTATTTCATTTATACCATTAACCCTCGCAATAAATAAGCGCTACATAACACTCACTCTGGTTTCGTAGTGAAAACCAGATCCGGTACTACATATACTATAACATCCAGCCGAATAGCAATTCGCAGGAGTCGGAGGACTCGCCGTCCGTTAAACTGCGAATTTTGCAACACGCATAATAAAAGGCCGCTACGTGTATCCGCTGAATCTACTCTCCCTTCCTCGCCAAGATACCCCTCCCCCAGTTACTCCCCTATCTACTTCCCCGACTATATCACTCCAGCGACCGAACCTCCGCTTTCCCCACGTTCCTTCTCATCACTATCCACCGTCCTTTTGCACAATTCACCCCCATCTTCCTCGCAGTGTTCAGAAGCAGAATTCCTAAAAGCCATAGACGAGTTCTGCAACGAACTACCCGACTTAGAATCCCCTTCATCCTACCAAGATTAGAGTAACTAAAATATCTCCCTTCATTCTCTCCCTCCATGACTTCATATTTCCTTTCTCACTCACACACACACACATTTGTTTGTTTCTTATTTATTTAATTAAACCACGACATTGTATCACCCAGTCAGATTCTAAATTTAACAGTAAAATCATTCCATTGCATTTCTGACTGATGTCCTCCGTATTGATGTAACACCCGCGAACACATGCACACTCACCGAGAAATTATAATCAACAATATTTTATTTTAATTTTTCTTATATAATCATGTATATCCACCATTTATTTTAAAATAAATAAATTTACATTTTGTTAATTTAAAAATCAAAATAACTCTTTATTAAACTCCCCTCCCCCCCAGATATTCCTCTAGTCGAAAGATCGCACTTGGTCCCATCCCGCGTAAAAGAGATTAAATTCTCTTACCAAAAAGGGACCACCGAACGAACGTCTGAATAATCAGCGTAACAGCGACTCAGTCGTTTACCTGCTTTTCAGACCTGTTAGTTCGTTCGACCCGATTCCAAACGCCACGAGACGTTTAATTTCGGGAAAATTAAAGATAGTTGTTGCGCCCTTCCGTCGACTCATCCTTCCCCGAGTCTGGACGTAACAACAGCTATTAAAAAAATTTTCAAACAAAAGTTGTAGCAAATATTTTTTCCTACAAAACTAAAAAAAAAGGAAAAAGATTCGACCAATAGGAGCCGAGATATCCAAACTTACCCCTATTTTGAAGATGGCCGCCGACGCACAGGGAAATTTTATTGGAACTTTGTGAATTCGGGCATCTCCTATGACCTTCTACTCACCCTCAAAAAATTGGCTTGTCTATCCGTTTTGTAGGTATTCGGTGTTTTTGATACTATTTTACTGGACTAACAATCGAAGATGTATATACATTAAAGTCAAATTAGATATCATGGACATTTCATCAATTACAAAAAGAATAACATCTTTAAGATCTGCTCGTAAAACTTTCAATACATGATCAGATAATTGTTTATACTTAGGAGTATGACCATGTTCAACGGGTGATTGAAGCAATCTATGAACTGTCAAACCATCTGTATTAAATGCTGCTATACCAGTAGGTGCTGCTACAGCAGCATCTTTCTTAAGATTTTGTTTTATCCAACATTTAATAGTCTTGATTAAGAAACTTTTTCCAGTACCATCTTCTCCGCTAACATATAATCGTAATACTGATTTATCTGAATCTACAGTATTAATAATTCTATCGAATACTCGTTTTTGATCGGTATTTAATTTTGCTATCATTACAGATACATCGATTTCTCGAATTACTTTATCACTAAGATCTTTAAAATCTTACATCGCTTCACCAGCCTCTATATTTTGAACACCTATCGGATTTTCAAGATCATCCTGAGACTGCTGTTTTTGTAAATCGTCATCTAAGCATTGCTGAACTAACTCTTTCGCAGTTTCAAATGTTTTTTGCAATTCTTCTAATCTTTCATGATATTGCAATGCTTCTACAAGATGCAGTTTTACTTTGTGAAACGATTCGGCATAAGTGTCACATTCATTTCTAAGATCCTCAAATTTTCGCCATAGTTGAAACATAAGCAATAACGAAAAGAAATAATTTTTTGGCTGTGTATTAACATATCTATAATGATTAATAAGATATCCACGCTGTCGCCGTTTAAGATAATAACCATTGTCTATTTTATAATATTCAATATCCTCATTTTTCGGTTTTATTTTCGAGATATCGTACCACTGTGCAAATTCATAAAGAGACATATTTTCTAGTTCGTTTGATCTATGTGGATAATGATTATTTATATAAAGATGAATAAAATATATCTGTAGATTCAGCATCGAGAGCTTCAATTTCTTTACGATTTTTTAATTTTCTGTATCGTATCTGGTTAACATCAAACCATTTAATGGTCGTGTTTTGATCAGTTCCATATAAAGGAATCCGTGTAAAAAAGACGTCACAGATGTAAAAAAAAGCGCTAAGTATATCTTTTTCCAGCCAAAATAGTCCTTTACGAAAAGGTCATCAAAAATATTATTTTTTCAAAAATTGTATTTATTAATTATATTTTTTACCTTTACAAAAATGAAAATCCATATCAAAAATATTATCTTCTAAATAATTATATTTATAAATTACATTTTATCTGTATTAATAACACAAGAAAACAACTTAAAATATAAGCATAAAAAAGAAGTGAAATCAGAAAAATCACGCTAAATAAATCTAGAAAAATATAATGCATAATATTCTGTTAAATTATTTTTTATAACTTTGTAATAAACCGCTTTCGCGAGGCGGTGACGGATAATTCGGTCGGGATCCGGGGCTCGTGAAAGAGGGTATCGAGATACGAACGAAAGTAGTGTTTAAGAAAATATAATTTATTGCGTATTAATGTGTGTTTGTACAGTGTGCGTGTGTGCGTATAAACGAAGTGTGCGAGTGGGCGTGTGTATATGTGTGCGTGTGAGACGTTTGACGAGTGAGTGAGCGCGCAAATGTATAACAATAATTAGTTGGGCGCAGAGCGTCGAATGTAAGCTCGTTATGTATGAGCGAATGATACAAGCGTGTGAGTGCTTGTCGGTGTATCGCGGTGTGTGTGAAGCGGTCGCCCGTACGGCGATGCGGCGGTATGCGATGTATAAATGATTATAATCGTTTATATATAGATATTATATAAATGCGTGTACAATGCTGAACGGATCGTGGTGCGGTCGTATCGGGTGCGGTGCATTCAATGCAACGCAAGGATGCGTTACGCGGTTCGCGATTTCGGCGGATCGATAGAATATCGATTACGGATCGCGGACAGCGATTTCGGCAGAGGCCGTTAGCTATCGGGCGGTAATTTCGGTCGGCCCGGTGGGCGGTCCTTTGACGCGTCGGTACTGATCGCGTATGTCGATCGGTGTCGCGGTAGGGATGTGGATCATCCCCCGGCGCGGGACTTAGCGCGCCGTATCAATGGCGAGTCCGGATATCGTAATGGCGGTCGGGCCGTATTAGCTAAGCGCGTCTAGTGCGTTCGATAGTAATTCGGGATGGTCTTCCCCCGTGTAATTCGGGAGTGCAACGGCTGACGAGAACACCCGTCGATGGCAGGGAACTCCCCACCACTAGACGATCGCCGTTGCACGCAGGTGGTCGGATTTATGCGAGGTGTCGAGCACTCTCGACGGGGACGAGTACGCCCGTTCCCGTTTGCCTCGTTGTAATCGGTTTCGGAAGGATCACTCTCGGAGATGCCGCAAACTCTCGGCGGAGGCTGAGTACACCCAACCCCGTTTTCTCTCTCTTTGTGCGGTTAAGGATCTAGGCGGTTTCCAGGCGTCTTACAGACTCTGGCGGTGCGGAAGATCTGGTCTCGATATTCAGAAACGCGCTCTATTTATACCGGTTTTCGGCGCGCGCGTCTGCGTAATTCGCCTATTGTTCTAATCTGGTTTATCGATGAAACGGCGCGCGCGACTCGGGTATTTTCGGTAGCGGTCGGTCGGTTACCCGAGCGCGTCGTCGGTTCTCGATGTTTTCGCGCGCCTAACGGCGGTTAGATGTTTACGCGTTTCTGATATTATTTAAAAATTGGCGCTCAGTGCCTCCGCATTTGCCCGACCGGTGTTCGTCGGGCGGCGGACTTCCGGCGGATCGGCGGCCGGGTACGGTTCGGTAACGGGGGGAATGCATCGTTACAACTTGAGTAGATCTATTTAATGTGGGATGTACAAAATATTAAAATTGTGAAATTTTGCATTCTTTTATTTATTTAACATTGTAATCTATTCTATTTGCAGAAGCAAATAAAATGCAATAAAATATATATATATATATATATATGGCATAAGAGAGAGTGTAGAACTTAAAATTGATCGTACAAATATATAATTATCATATATTTTTAAAATATTTATATACATACACAGAGTGACCCGCAATGACCGCCCACTAAGTATATAGCGTTACTCCTTACCAAAAACTGAGACGAAAAGTCCTGAACCATTTTTTTTATAACGCTTAATAAAGGAGTTATTATTGAGTAAAATCGGGCCAATCAGCGCCGACCTTTAGCTGGGCGCAATGAGCCGCGCTCCTGGTAGTGTGCGTGAGCGCTCCGCTGCTAGCATAGAATATAAGAATATTCTATGCTAGCAGCGGAGCGCTCACGCACACTACCAGGAGCGCGGCTCATTGCGCCCAGCTAAAGGTCGGCGCTGATTGGCCCGATTTTACTCAATAATAACTCCTTTATTAAGCGTTATAAAAAAAATGGTTCAGGACTTTTCGTCTCAGTTTTTGGTAAGGAGTAACGCTATATACTTAGTGGGCGGTCATTGCGGGTCACTCTGTGTATGTATATAAAAAGAATGCAAAATTTTACAATTTTAATATTTTTCTCTAGAAACAATATTTTTGGAGATAAAAATTCGTCACGCATTATTTTGTCCACCCTGTAAAAATACTGCAAGAAAAAATTATTTCTATTATTACGATACATAAGATATGTATCGTAATAATAGAAATAATTTTTTCTTGCAGTATTTTTACAGGGTGGACAAAATAATGCGTGACGAATTTTTATCTCCAAAAATATTGTTTCTAGAGAAAAATATTAAAATTGTAAAATTTTGCATTCTTTTATTTACTTAACATTGTATTCTATTCTATTTGCAAAAGCAAATAAAATGCAATAAAATATATATATTGTGACGTGACGTTTTTGGGACGTCTGTCACAAGGGCCGAATGGCCCGATCGGGGGCGGTTTTTCGGGGGCCTGCGTCCTCCTAATTTAGGGAGAGAGCGGCCCGATCGTCAGATCGACGAGATCTGACTTTTGTTTGTAATAATTATCAAAAATGTAAGCTCGATATGAGTCTGCGAGTTAGTTGTCGGCACAAGGTCGAGCGGCGAGATCCCATCCGGCGGAAGAAGAGGAAGAGAGAAGAGCGACAGCCGAGAGCGGGAGTCCGGGGCACCCAGGGAACAGGAGACGTCAGGTCGTAGTTTTATAATATTAAAAACTATTTTGGTGGCAAGGAAACATCGTTACCGGTAATTTTATATTTCTTACGGCAGGAAAGAGGCGCGAAGAGCCGGAAGAATCCGGCCGAAGGGGCGGCCACCCCACCCGCACGAAGCGAGGGAGTCCCAAGGACGGAGCGGCGAGAGGACTCTCACCCATGGGCCTATTCAGTAAAATAGGAGGAGAGTCGATCGGGCACAGCCGTAAGCCCGCACCTCTAAGCCAAACGACAACAAAATTTTGGAAATTCCGGGGCGATGAACCCACCAACACGGCCGTGACGACAACAGGACCGCGAGGACCGCAGGACGGCCCTGCGTAATGCGAAAGCGCCACAGGTGGCACGATAGCGATTTATCGCGCCGACGTGTCTCCTGCAGGACTCTCGCTCGGCACTGTTCGGCGAGCTACAAGGAAGGACGCAGGTTCCCGGATAGCGTGCGAACGATACTGCGGTGAAAAATCCGAGAGCTTCCAGCCAGTGGGACGAGTGTCGTCAGCCCGATTTTGTTGCCGATTTATTGTAGGTAATCAATTCGAATGAGTCACGCCCTTAATAGTTGTCGAGTCACGCGTGTTGTGAATTAACTTTTGTGGAATTTTTGGTAGATTGCGTCGCACGGCCGACGGGCATTCGTCACTCATCCGAATTATATAAAATAAGCTCTCTCTATTTCTTCCGCCGCCGCCGACAGTCATTAATGTTAGTTTCGCGTTTGTAATTATTGTGTACTGTAAATTATCGGGATCTTTACGCTCACGCGATCGATATTCAGGATCGCGTAAAATATTGCGTCACGCGACTCGTACACCACAGTCATTCTCAATAGTTTCCGTATTCTTTCTGTGCATTGTTAGCGAGTATCTTGTATGTGTTGTAAGAAATTCGAGTAAGGAGAAAGCGAAATCATTAAAAATCGTGCAGGGAGATCTATCGGATGTCTTTAAGCCCGCTATTAGTTTCCGTGAGTCATTCGAATTATATATGACGTATTTCAACGCAAAGGTTGTCGTCATTGTTATCGAGACATATACTGGCTCCCCGCGAGCCGGCTAAAGGACCGGTTCGAGCCGTGTCATCTAGAACCTTCTATTATATCAGAGCAGATTTACGGGCGTGCGTAAAGTAGTTACCGGCGCATTCGAGAGATTTTTTTAGTTGTCGCGGCCTAAATAAGTCTCGTACGGCGGAAATCCTCGCGGCCGAAAAGTCGAGTTTAGAGCACGTAAGACGCCCGGTAATTTGATACGGTTGCGCACGGTCGTGTCGATCTCCGTGGAAATAATATATTTTATTCGCCTGTAAAATAACTACTGTCATCCAAGATTATTACTTATGCGGACTACTTTATACTCTTGTTTCTTTTAATATATTATTATTGTTATCTTTATTTTAACTTATCAGATGCTCATTTTTGCTCCCGTGTTCTCGATTCTCAAGATCTCTCCCGTTTCTCCCGAACCACCCCCTCTACCATTTCGAGTACACTGAGTAGTTGTGGAATTTTGCCGTCGCGTTAATTATCGGTTTCGCAATTGTCTTTTGGTGTTGCTATTATCGTGAATGGTGCGGCCTGCCGTACCTGGCGCCCAATTCGATTTAGTTTGCGAAAAATTGAATTTTTCTGGATCGCGGGATCGATATCCGAAATACGCGCCGAAGGTGTGCCGTGGGCACCGAAGAACCGCCCGCCGAATGATCAAATAATTATTACTTATTATAAATAATTAAAAATAAATACGGTTACAATATATATATATATATATATATATATATATATATATATATATATATATATATACATATATATACAGGATGGTCCTCGTAACGGTCGCCACGATTTTTAAAGCACTTACAATAATCTGACATAAAAAAATCATAAACAGATATTTATCAGTTTCTAACCGGCAACAAATTGCAATAATAAAAATTGACCAAATATTTTTTTTTCCATAAAAAAGCAAGGTCACCTCGACTTTTTTAAATGGAACCATTGTATTTTTTTTTAATAATAATGTAGAGGATAGCAAAACAAATTCAATGAGTACACACAATGTTATTTTAAGTTACATTGCAACACAAAATAAATCATTTTAAATTCGCTAAAGCGTAATTCTTCGCTATCGAGAAAGTTCACTAGAAACGTAAATAGTAAACAGACAGAGAGAGAGAGAGAGAAGAGAGAGAGAGAGGCAATTTGACCTTATGTTGTCCATAATATGTAGTTTAGTATTAACCTGATCAGTAAACTTATCAGTTTATCGTGTGTCTGAGTGCCTGAATCGCTTAATAATGAATCGCTATTCTAATACGGAAAAGGTAGATATGTTACTAGTGTTTGGCGAATGTAGAAATGCACGCGAAGCAGTGGCCTTGTACAGGGAACGATATCCGGATAGAGCTCATCCTTCTGCAAAAACTTTTTATAATATTGAGCGTTCTTTACGTGTACATGGCAAATTTCCATGTGGAAAACGTGTCAATCGTGCTAGGCCAGTGACTAATGATAACAATGCCGCGTTAGTACTAGCCCATTTTGAAGTTAATCCGCATACTTCTACTCGAGAAGTCGCTGCAGAAATGGATATATCACGTACAAGTATAATCAGAATTGCAAAGAAGAACAAGTATCATCCATTCAAAATGACATTGATACAACATTTACGCTTAACTGATGGTCCGCGACGCCTACAATTTATTGCATGGCTAATCACTGCTTACGGAAAAGACCATGAAGTTTTGAATAAAATAATGTGGACAGATGAATCAAAATTTACGAATAACGGTATTGTGAATCGTTATAATCGACATTTTTGGGCAACGGAGAATCCGCACTGGACTCGTATGCGTAATTTTCAAAACAAAATAAGTATTAATGTTTGGTGTGGCATTTTGAACGGTTATTTAATTGGACCATATCTTTACGAAGAAAACCTAACGTCTCGATCTTTTCTCGATTTTTTGCGGATTAATTTGCCCCAACTTATGGAAGACGTTCCTTACGATATACGAAGAAGCATGTATTTTCAACAAGACGGATGTCCAGCACATAACGCAGTAATAGTTAGAAATTATCTAAACACCGTGTACGGAGATCGGTTGATCAGTACATATGGTCCATGTCGCTGGCCGGCTCGTTCACCGGATTTATCTCCATTAGATTTTTATTTGTGGGGATATTTAAAGTCAGTCGTATACAATGAAACACCGATTAATAGTATCGATGACCTTCGAGAACGCATAATAAGGGCCTGCAGAAGCATAAAACATTCCAGTTTAGTTGATGCTACACATAATAATTTATTGAAAAGAGCGGAACTATGTGTTGCGGAAGGTGGAATGCAATTTGAATATCTACTTTAACTAGTATGTTATTACGTTTGTTTACTATTCACGTTTCTAGTGAACTTCCTCGATAGCGAAGAATTACGCTTTAGCGAATTTAAAATGGTTTATTTTGTGTTGCAATGTAACTTAAAATAACATTGTGTGTACTCATTGAATTTGTTTTGCTATCCTCTACATTATTATTTAAAAAAAATACAATGGTTCCATTTAAAAAAGCCAAGGTGACCTTGCTTTTTTATGGAAAAAAAAATGTTTGGTCAATTTTTATTTTTGCAATTTGTTGCCGGTTAGAAACTGATAAATTTCTGTTTATAACTTTTTTATGTCAGATTATTGTAAGTGCCTTAAAAATCGTGGCGACCGTTACGAGGACCACCCTATATATATATATATATATATATATATATATATATATATATATATATATATATATATATATATGGCATGAGAGAGAGTGTAGAATTTAAAATTGATTGTACAAATGTATAATCATTATATATTTTTAAAATATTTATATACATATATATAAATAATAAATTATTTATATCTAAATTGTTACGTCCTGGCGATTCCACGATTTCTTCCTTCCGCGAAGTATCGGCAATGATCGTCGATTGGTGAGATAAACGAATCGCTCAGTAAATAGACCAACGTAAAAGATCGGTGATGAAACCATGCCGGCTTCCTCAAGATAATATAAAATTTTCTAACAAAATACCCAACAAACACAGCTACATCAATAACAATATAAAATTTTCTAACGAAATACCCAACGAACACAGCTGCATCTATAATAATAAAAATTTTCAAACAAATATTTAATAAACACAGCTGCACCAATAGCAATAAAAATTATCATAGGAAAATAGGACCTTTTTTTAATCTGAACACGTGCAAGGAATCTTCGAACGAATATCGAACTCACCAATGGACGATCACCACGGGTAAAACGTGAAAAGTAGGAGAAACACCCCGCCTAACGAAGACACTGGCACATTTTTAATTTGCTAAAATTGGAAAATCCCCACTTCTGGGCAAATTGAATGCGTCGAAGTTTTGGAAGATTCCCACTCTTAGAATTAGAATACGCCCCAAAAAGAAGATTATAAAAAGAGAACTCGCGAACACATCATCTCTCTTTTACTGTAACTCTCAATCCGAGTACTCTTGCACTGTGTTGTGATTCGCGAGTTAGTTGAGAAAACCAGTGTCTTCCAGCGGCGTCTCACCACCATTTTGCATTCATCAACCGAAGGTCCGAACGCACCACGAGACCTAGAGCCGAGGAAAAATCGCCGCTTCTTCATTATCGAATTAACAGCAAAAAGTAAGCTTCAACTATTCAATTATTATGTATATACGCGACTGAAACCTTATTATTTACACTGGTTCCGTAGTGAGAACCAGATCTGGGAAAATATATATATATCGGCCCATGAATCAAGTCCATCGCAGGACTCGGAAGGCGCTGACGCGACCGTTCGTAAATCTTATCGTTAATTTAAAAAGATTTAGGAGTATGATTGACTCACTACACACAAGCTCACAACCTAGCAGAGTTACAACCTCCCCCTTTCCCCTTACCATTTTTCTCCCAGCTACTCCCCAGTATATTCCCCCGAACCTCTTTCTCCTGAACCGACTTTCTCCCCGAGATCATTCTCGTCATTATCTACAATCCTCTTGAATAATTCACCCCTCCTTCCCCGCAGTTTTCGGAATCAGACGATTTCGAAAAGGCCATTCAGGAGTTCTGCAAAGAACTACGTGATTTAGAATCAGATTTGTCCTACCAGGACTAAATTGAACTAAATTTAAATCTCCTTTCACTCTCTCTCCATGATCCTTACTTCCTACCTCACTCACACACGCACACGTTTTTTTTTTTATTAATTAAATCTTCATATTGTATTAACCAGTCAGAACCTAAAATTAACGATAAAATCATTCCCTTGCATTCTGATGACTGATGCCCTCCGTATTAATGTAACACCCGCGAACTAACACACACACACATGTACACTCACCGAGAAATTATAATCAACAATATTTTATTTTTATTTTTATATAATCATGTACATCTTCATTTATTTTAAAATATGAATAAATTCATACTTTGTTAATTTAAATAAAAAAATTACTTTTTATTAAACCCCTACTCATTTCTAGTCGAAAGATCGCACTTGGTCCCATCCCGCGTAAAAGAGATTAAATTCTCTTATCGAAAAGGGACCATTGAACGAACGTCTGAATAACCAGCGTAATAGCGACTCAGTCGTTTACCTGCTTTTCAGACCTGTCAGTTCGTTCGACCCGATTCCAAACGCCACGAGACGTTTAACTTCGGGATAATAAAAGATAAATGTTGCGCCCTTCCATCTAGTGATGGGCGATGTTTAAAAAAAGCATCGATTCGGAAATAATCGATTTAAAATAAAACCGATGTTTGAAAATCGATGTTTTGCTAAATATATCGATATTAATCGATTCTATTTTGATCGGCATAAAGCGCGCCTGATTTAAATAACTGCAGTTAAAAGGGGAAAGAAACCGTCAAGAAACTAATAGAAAGCGACTAAAATGTCGATAAACAAAAACGTACTAAAATAAATAAAACCAATTTCAAACTAGTGCATCTTAAGTAATATTCTTTTTATTCATGGCCATATATAAAATTGAGCATGAGATGTTGATGTTCCTAATGATGATTTGAGTGCTGTATGATGATTTACAATTCCAACTTTGTTTTTGTGATTCCAGAGTTGTATCTATCTGTAAATATATACCTACACAAAGAAAATATTTATTAGTTTTATGCTGATAAAAATAAGTTTTGTGAACAGTGTTTATGCAATACTCAGTCAATATTGCCTGTACGTTAAAAAATGGATTACATCTGGATAAAAAATAGTGCAATGGGAGTAAACAGAAGCTTTAGAAGCAGATTGTAATTTTTAAAAACTCAAGAAATTTGATATTATATTACATTATATTATTAAAATTCTTTTACATATCAATTTTATGTACAGTAAGAACATTAGTTCGTGCTTCTTAAATAATAAAATCACAGCAAATACAGGTGCACAAGTTATCACATGAATAAACTTAGTTATGAACGCCGTTTATGAAATATACCAATATTTTTTGTTGAGGGAACTAAGGAATACCAATGTATTCAATCTGTCTCCTGTAAGTCGACTACGACGTTCAGCCTTAATCGCGCCGGCTTTCGAAAACAATCTCTCTGACGGAACGGATGTAGCAACAATGCTTAAATATTTTAGAGCGCATGAATGTAATGTCGGATACGCGATTTTCAACTTGTTCCAGTACTCAATAGGGTTTTCGGATCGCGAGACAACGGGCTGATTCAGATATTGTCTAAGTTCGAGAGTGAGATCGTGGCAATCGGAAGGTACCGTCTGATTCTCGGAGACGATGAGTTTATCGTGAAAACTCCATACGCTACCGTTTGCTATCTGCGAATTATTTTCGTCTTACATCGCCCGCGTGGTAGGACTTTCGTCTTGATATAGAGACGTTTTAATAACCGCATTGATCTTCCTGACTGCTGTCGCGGTGTGAAGAGGTTTTTGATAGTGCAGTCTTTTAAATCGCGGATCAAGAATGGTCAATATCGCGAGCAGCTCGCGAGACTCATAAGTTTTTCTTGGAACTGTTGTCCTATTTCAGTGCACGGACTGCGTGTTCTAATAGCGATCATCATGCAGCGGATAATCGGAATTATCAAATTCGATGTGACGTATGTATCTCCGCTGCACTCGGTTATTGCATTTTCCACAGGTTTTAAAACTAATACTATATCCCGCAATAAATCGAGTTCTTCGCGCGTAAGCATTTCTACGGGCCCTTTGCACTTAAAAGAGATCGGGTATACGTACTCATGGAGCTCCAGAAATCGCTCGATCATAATCAGAGTGGAATTCCATCTCGTCGGAACGTCTTGCTTAAACTTGAGAAGGGTTGCTTCCGTTTTTCCATCTCGTTTTTGCAGACGCCGCAATTCGTCCGAAACGACGACGCTGCGTTTCGTTAGCGTGACAATGAATTTTACTTTCGCGATTGTTTGTTTGATCCCAGGCGTAGCACTTATTGCATCGGGCACAATATGCGATACAGCGTGAGCAAAACACTCAATGTGTTTGGAAGCACCGAAACAATCTATTGTTGCTTTTTTAATGTTCGCGCCATTGTCAGTCACGATCGCTGTCACGGTTTCTCGATTGATTCCAAAGGACTGAATTCCCCCCATAAGAATATCCGAAATGTAATGTGCCGTATGGCTTTCCTCTAACGGTAATACGCCCAAGCACCCACTATTCATTTTATTATCATGTAAATAGTGTACCGTTATCCCTAAATACCCACGATTTGAAATATCGGACCAGATATCACATGTGAGGGTTAGTGCAGTAACTTGAGCAATCTCGCATTTGAACATGCCATGCAGTACTTATCGTCCATGTAACGAGCGATAGTGCGTTTTGATGGGATCTTGTACCGCGGAGCTGTCGTCTTCATAAGAGTGCGGAACCCTTCGTTTTCGACAGTAGAGAGAGGACTGTTTTCGATAGCGAGCATATACAGTATGGCGTTGGTAATGTTATTAGACGACGTTCCTCTATCTGGCAATTAAGAATATAAAAATATAGTCAATCACTATAATCTTTGGCTACATTCCGTTTCATGCATGATGCGCATGATGCATGAAACGGAACGCAGCCATTGTGATCTTTCATCACGTTGAACTCAACATATGTATATATCATTACCTGCGGATGAGTGAGCTCGTCGAAAGACGTTGTCGATTTGTTGATCACTACCAACTACCGGCTTGATCTGAGAAAAGCCCCAAAATGGATTTTTATTAAAGTAATGGACGATTGCAAAATTCCGATCTCGAATAGATTCATGTACTTACAGGCCTTTGAACGTTTTTTTGTATCTCTGTGTCTGCGTTCTTTGAAGTACTATCTTCATTTTCCGATAATCTCTTCCTTTTACTTGCCACGGTATTTAAATAGGAAACGGCCTTCTGCTTGCTTCCTGTGGCAATGGATGTGTTCTTGAGTTTTGCTATAGGGTGCTTTCGAGCAAGATGCTGCATTCAATTCGTAGTGTTTCCACCGTGTTTGAGAGTCTTCATACAGATTTGGCATTGAGCAGTCGTTGCATCTCTTTTCGTGAAGCTGTCCCAAACATGACTTTTCAATTTGGAGATGCGATTCTTAAACACGTCTTCTCTGTGAAAAGTACATATTGTTAGGTATGTCGAAGTGTTATGTATCAAATATATATTTTTACTTACGATATTGCGATGCAAGTTGCAGCTTTATGACTGACTGCTAGTTGATTCGCTAGACAATGGCGTCGAAGATGAAAAAACACTCTCGAACTTTGGACAGCAAGAGTTATAAGATATAATAATAGACACAGATTAACGGAAATGAACGATTATATTCAACTATACATTTATAATACGAATTACCGTCTTCCGATGTTCGTGATGGTCCGCAAAGAGATGAAGCTTTGGTTCGAAAACACTCATTGTTAGTCTGTGTGAGTGTGGTCAATTTTTTTTCGACAGTCGCCTTGGTATTGACTCTAGATTTCTTTTTTATATTTTATAGCTTTTTCGAGTAATCTGGTGGTGGCGTATCCATTATGGACGATTTTTTACAGTGGATCGGAACATCAATTATAGTTGAGAACTGCGACTGCGACGGTGACCCAACTGAAATTTCCAATTCGGAATCGAAAGTTTGTATTTGTGTGCTTGGGATAGGAGGATCTGCTTATGTACAAAATATATATGCATAACATTATTAATACATTCCCTTAATAATTTTTTATATGTATCTTGAAAATACAAACCATTGACATCAATATCCGGAAGAGCCTCAAATTACTCTAGGAGTACCATGTCCTGAGGTATCTGGCTTTCCTCCAAATGCAATAACGACAAGTCGATAGACTCACTGGAAGAGAAACATGAGTAAATATTACATCATGGAGACAACGTTATTTACGATTCTCAGAAAATCGACACAATAATATTGCACATACAAATTCACGTCGTCCTTTGACCGTGAAATAACATTGATATCTTCATCCTCATTGTTTATCGTGCCGGATATGATCAGGGATTGAATATATTTCACTGTGTGTTGATCGTCATCTGTAAAATTATATCCGTATATATATAGGGTGCTTTCCAGCAACGACTCAGTGCGACACAGAGTATCATTCTATCTTTTTTCAATACCAGTGAACAACAAAGATAGAATGGTACTCTGTGTCGCACTGTGTCGTTGCTGGAAAGATATATATATATATATATATATATATATATATATATATATATATATATATGTCTAAGGGGTGTTGCAAGGACCTTTCAGATAGTAGACTGTATACTTCCGGGACAGTTGGATATTGCCGGGTCGGACCTGGATTTTTTTTCAGGTTTAATGTATATTTCCAGGTCCGACCTTGTATTATACATTTTATCTATAAAAAAATAAAATGTAATAAAAACTAAAAAATTATTCTATTTTTATTAAAAACAAGATATCATCAGATTGAATATTTATATATTTAACTTTTCGTGCCCTCCTTTGTATACAAAATAGTTCTTTTTTTCAAATATCGAGTTTTTTAATAACCAAAATATAATATGTATATTTTCGGGACACATGCCGTAGTTATATGGATATTTTCGGGACCATATGTATGTTATGCTTTAAATTGGTAAAATAAAAATAAAAATATTATTGTTGTACAAGATTATTTTACAGAGATCACTATCTTAACTTTAAACTTTGAAAATTGCATTTAATATTAAATATTTTAAAGTTTTTATTTGTGCGATATAATATGAATAAATTCGGCACCACATCATAACTTCACATACTTTATTAAGTTTGACGCGCATATACATATGTTCAAAGTTATTAAAGCTTAAATATATATAATATGGAATTTGTATCAAAAATTTACAATGATTTCTAATTTACAGATAGAAACTATCCCAGATACACGCGTGTCTTTTTTAAGATATTTTTGATTTTACCAAAAGACATTTGCGTATTCATAAAGCCCGTATCCGACTATGCATGATTGAAATTGAAAAGTGAAATTTAACCAATTAGGACTTTCTCCTGAAAATTGTCTTTTATTTTTTAGAGTATATATTTAGCTATCAATATTGCTAACTGTAACATTTATTAATTAATAAATGACACTTTATCCTTAAATGCATATATTGTGCCTTTTCGTCTAGCCGCAGAGTTGCAAAAGCAATTAGAACAATCGTTATTATGCAGTTTATGAGATGCTGAAGCAGCTAAAGATAATCTGCCAAAGCAAAGCTTTTGCAAGTTATAGATTGTTCTTCGTAAAAACTCACTATATCAGCCTTTTAGCATTAAAATATTAATGTTTTATTGTTAAACAAAATCGGTTTTCTGAATGCTGACACTAAATATGAGTTTGAAATACATACAAATGCATCCAATAACGGTCTCACCAATAACAAAAGTTTGGCGTCATAAAAATTGCTCATTCTAATTCGTAGAAAATCTCACTATTTTAGCCTTTTAGCATATTATTAAAACATTAGTATTTTATTATTTAACAAAATCATTTATTATGGGTGCTAAACGCAAGTTTAAAATGGTTTATAGTGGCAGTCTTAGTTGAAAAACACACTACCCTATTGATATCATCAGAAATTTGGTGCTCTTTAAAAATTTCTCGTGTTATTATCATCGGATATTAGACAAGATAAATTTTATTGATATAAACCCTCAATGATTTTTTTGGAAATTTAGGCGTTAATGTGACATAAATATA
>CAJQTV010001038.1:0-34293 GCA_907163055.1 Formica aquilonia x Formica polyctena | reverse complement strand
CGTCCGCCCCGCGCTTTCGGGTGTCGAACTCAACTTCCATGATCTCGGCCAGATCCTTAACTGGCCGAGATCCTTCGGCGGAGAGAAGCGTTACACGCTTCCCTTGCGGCGGCCTTTTTTTCTTCGGGGGAGTGCATTTCGCACTCCCCACACAATGGTCTGAGGGGCGACCGAGACCGGCGCACACCGGGCACCGCGCCCGCCCCGTACAATCGCGGGCCAAGTGCCCCACCTCGCCACATCTGTAGCAGCAGCCCCGTCTGTCAATGGGGCTGCTGCAATGCTGCTGAACATGGCCCTTTTCTAAGCAGCGATAATACTGCAAAGGACGTTTGTCCAGCAGCTCCACCGCGGCGCGAGACCATCCAATTTAGATGGCCCGAACAGCCGCGATCCTGTTGGCCGCCGCAAGGGGGCACTGCACCCACACGGTGCCCATGCCTCGGGCCGGGAACTTTATGTCCCTGACCCGGACATCCCCCGTCTGGCAGCCACTTCTCGCCGCTACGGCCGACGCCACATCGTCGGCCCGCAGCGACCTGTCGACTCCCCTGAGCCGGACCTCCGCCTTGCGGATGGGGCGGGCGATCTTTACGCCCTCGCTCTCCGCGAAGACCCGGCGCAGGTCCCCGGAAAGGGCATCGGTCCTTTGGGCGGATGTTGGGCCGTCTTTCTCCCCAGAACCGGGGAGTTCGACGACCATCGCGCCCGTGGCCGCTTCCCTAACCCGGAGGGAGTCGATCCCAAGTTTTTTGAGATCAATCTCCCTCCTAACCCTTTCCAGGGCCGCCTCATATCCCCCGTCCGCGCAGGTGATTGTCACCGCTACGGTACGGGGGGACCTCCTTCTGGCAGCCCCCTTCTTCGGGGGCTGCTGCCTGCCCTGCTGCTGTTGCTGTCCCCCTTTGCTCTTCGGAGCGGAGGGGGGCGCAAACAGCGGGCAATCCTTGCCCTCCGGGTCGGGCCAATTGTTCGGCCTCGGCCCTTTGGGCTCTCCTCTCCCTCCTCCCCACGGCCAGGGTTCGTCCTGGCCCCAGGCACGCGGGAGAAGCCCTGCGTTCGCGGCGGCCTCTGGGCTTCACCGGGGGGCGGCATCTGCCGGCTCCCAGCGCCCACACGCGGGCCTCGCGACGGAGGGGGTGGGGGAGGAGGGGGTCTCGCGCCACCCTCCCCGCCCTTATCTCCCTTTCCCTTCTTCCTCTTCTTCTTCCTCCTCTTTCCTTGCCCCAGAGACTGCGGAGCGCCGGGGGGAGAGGAGAAAGCTCGCGGGTCGGCAGGCGGTGAGCCGTCACGGGGGGCCCACCAGGTCCACCGCGGCCCAGCGCCGCCCGCATGTCGACGAGGGCACCGATCTGCTCCGTGTACCAATCGTACCAAGATCTGGTGCCCTCGTCATCAATACCTGGGGGGTAGTTCGCCGGGAGGAGGGCCGATGTTCCCCCCAAAGAGGGCCTCATGGCGACTCCCCCGTACGCCACTAAACGTTGGGGACTTAGGCCCCTTTCCCCCCCAACCGCACGGCCCCACGGGCCAACGTTGGGGACACAGGTCCTATACCCCCCTTCCACGTGGAGACGTTGGGGAGCGGAGTCCCTTACCCCCCCCCCCCCCACAAATCGTCGGGGACGCAAGTTCCTCCTCCCCAGCGGGTTTCACCACCCGAATGGGTGTGCCCACTACTTCAACCGCCTTCACCCGAGGAACGCCCCGCGTCCTCTTACGCAGGGTCTCCTCGGGTGAGGCAGCGAGAGGCAAACTCAGGGAAGGCTTGGCGCGGAGAACCGCGCCAAGTTCCTCCCTCAGCTTGAGGACCTCCTTCTGGAAGTCCTCATTTTTGCCCACTAAGGACTTTAAGTCCTTGCGCAGGAGGGCCAGTTTGCCCGGCTCCTCCATACGCTGGGCCCTCTCACTGAGGGTCGCCGCCGCCACTCTCAAAACAGCGGCGGCCTCCCTCAACTTTCGCTGCAAGGAGTCCTTGAGGTTCCCAGAGCACGCAGCGATTTTGTCAATCGTTGGGCCTCCTCAAGGCTCCTTGCAGCGACATCTTGTGTGGGTGCGAGACCCAGTTCCTCCGCGCACTGGGCCTCGTACACCCGCAGCTCTTTACTAGGAAGAGGGGGGGGAGTGTTTTCAGACAGGGCCTGTCTGGCCCTGTCCTCCCTCTTCCTCACCCTTTTGAGAACCGCCTCTCTCTCGCGCCTCTCGCGCAGGCCCACATGCTCCCCTGTGGTGGGGGTTCTACCCCTCCCCCTCCGTACAGGAAGCCCATCGGGGCCCACCTCTGCGAGGGACTCCTGAGAGCCTTCGCTGCCACTGGCGCTGGCGTAAGGAGTCCCCTGATGACGATGTCACAGGGGACTTGCCAGTGGCTCCATCCCGGGGTGCTTGCTTGGCACCCAGGCTCCTCGAGCGAGATAGGCTCTCCGCCCGAGGTTTGCCCTCGTCCCTAGCGTAAGGGTGCTTGCGCGCCGCCGATGTGGACCTAGCCCTCAGCTTCGCCTTAGCCGAAGCCGGGCCAGGCCGGTCCACCCGGTCAATCACCATCCTCACCTCTTTATCCACAACGATTGCAGATTCGCCCGCGGTGCTCATTGGCAACACCGCGGGTAGCCCGTCGTTTAATGACGACCGGAGGGGAGCCGGGACTGGACCCCCCTCACGCCGGCCGCTGTGGGTTACGAGTCCCACTGCGGCAGTAAGTTTGTTACCTTTAGTTGTACGATCCATTGTGTATCAAAGAAAGGTGGTTTAATTTCGGTGTTTTCCTTCACCTAGGCCAGTTGGCTTCACCACGCCTGACGAGCATGACCTGCCCGGGATTTTTTAACGAGGTTACCTTCCTCTCCACCTCGCTCGGGCAATCGTCCCGTACGGGACACTCATACAACCTACCCACCCTACCCACAAAAAACCCCAGACCCTCCCCACCCAAACCCACAATACCCCACACCCATACACCCCCCACATCCCCACACAACCCCCCACAAAAACCCCAAAACCCCCCACATATCCCCTATCCACTCCACAAGACTCACTCAAAATAAATAAACATAAAACGCATTCATACGTTGGCCGAGTCGGCTGGCACACTCTTAGACCTCTTTTAAACAAGCAAAGGGGAGCCCCTCCATCACGTCAAGGTGATGTGCCGTCGGAGAGGGATCGCGTGTGCCTGCCTGCATAGGTGTGTGCATGGTACAGTCGACTTATTCCCCGATACATACATATATCAGGTATATAAATATGAAATCGGAATTTGCCCATAGATGGCCCTAGCTGTCAATGTAGTTACCGTCAAACCGCGTCATTGGCGCCATTTTCTTGTTTTGACATCTGATAAAGATTTTCAACTCACAACAATACAAGTTTCATACAACAGCATAGTTTTTAATAGCGTTGAACATGTCGAATTTTGTGCCTGGAAACTACGATTTGCGGACAGTATTGATTTTCTGTTACCATTTGAAGAAAACTGCTGCAGAATCGCATCGAATGCTTGTCGAAGCTTACGGTGAGCATGCTCTTGGTAAATCACAGTGCTTTGAGTGGTTTAAAAAATTCAAAAGTGGCGATTTTTACGTGAGAAACGAAGAACGTGGAAGACCACCGAAAATCTGTTATGAGCTGCTAAAACCTGGCGAAACCGTTAATACTGAACGCTACCAGCAACAAATGATCGATTTGAATCAAGCTTTGCGTGAAAAACGACCAGAATATCAAAAAAGGCAACACAAAGTGATTTTGCTTAATGATAATGCACCATCACACACAGCAAAACCGGTCAAGGAAACGATTGAGGCGTTTAGTTGGGAAATACTTTCGCATGCGGCTTACTCACCAGACTTGGCTCCATCCGATTACTACTTATTTGCATCGATGGGACACGCACTTGCTGAGCAGCACTTCACTTCTTACGAAAATGTACGAAAATGGCTCGATGACTGATTTGCCTCAAAGGAGGAACAGTTTTTTTGGCGTGGCATCCACAAATTGTCAGAGAGATGCGAAAAATGTATAGCTAGCAATGGGCAATACTTCGAATAAAATATTTTTTATCATTTTCATACAATAAACGTGTATTTTCTATACAAAAATTCCGGTTTCATATTTATATACCTGATACATTTACATACATGCATGCTACAAATATCGCGTAATAATAAAAACAAATGCGCATCTTTATAAACGAATATTCTCTAACCAAATAAAAAAATTATTTTCATATTGATTAAAATTAATTCGATACATAAAACCATTATTTATAAATATGGTAATTATTAAGATTCACGGCTCCACCTGCAAATGGGCTGCAAATTTTTTTACGGACTTTTTATGTTTAGAAAGAAATATAAATTACCATTTTTAGTTGGGGGAGGCCCAAAAAAAGTTATAGACCAAAAAAGGATAATTATTTCGAATAAGATCTTTTCTGAATTTTGACAAATATGATCGGATCTCTCGGTAAAACTTTTTATTGTGACTCCAACAATGATAATCAGTCTGGGGAGCTCGTCCCCCATCACTCCCAAAAAACGAAAAACCCCAAAAATTATCGAAAATTAGGTAATTATGTACTATAAAGTTCACCCCACAACTCAAACCAAATTTTAGTTTTAAATCAAAAATAGGTTTGGGTTAGGTTATATCTTCCGAAAGTGGAGCCCCCCCGTAGGGGGGGGGGGGGGCGGAACCCACTGGGTCCACGCATACACTTTCCCATCCACACAATTGTGGGGTGGACCTCGCTTTGCTTTGTAAACTATATGCGTGGACACAGTGGGTTCCGCCCCCCCCCCTACAGAAGGGCTCCACATCCGGAAAATATAATCTAACCCAAACCTATTTTTAATTTAAAACTAAAATTTGGTTTGGGTTGTGGGGTGGACCTCGCTTTGCTTTGGTAATTTTTGGGGTTTTTCGGTTTTTTTGGGGGGATGGCGGTGATGGGGGATGTGCTCCCCCAACTGATTATCACTGTTGAAGTCACAACAAAGAGTTTTACCGAGAGATCCGATCATATTTGTCAAAATTCTGAAAAGGCCTTATTCGAAATAATTACCCTTTTTTGGTCTATAACTTTTTTTTTGGACCTCCCCCAAGTAAAAATGGTTATTTATATTTCTTTCTAAACATAAAAAGTCCGTAAAAAAATTTGCAGCCCATTTGCAGCACATTTGCAGGTGGAGCCGTGATTCTGAATAATTACCATAAATATTTACGACAAAAATTAAATTTCTAAATTTTTGCTTTAGAAAAAGTTTATTTTCTATAAATATAGGCAAGCTTATATAAATATGCGAATGTTTGGTAACATAAGAGGATAAAATATATCAAATTTTCTTTTCTCATTTATAAATTACTAAATATAACTATAAATAATAATAAATTGTCATAAAGATTATATGTATGTATATATATATATATATATATATATATATATATATATATATATATATATACAGGGTGCGGCATTTATAGTGACGCGGGCATATTTTTCGGAAACGAAGTAAGATATCAAAAAATGTTTCAGACAAATGTTGTATGGTTTCGAGGGGGCCACATGATAAAAATATGGATTTGATCTTAAGTGGCCTTTTCAAGGTGAGGTCAATGTGGTCGATGTTTTCTTCAATGGAACTCCCCATTTTTTATTACATACTCTTGTAGCTTACCTCGAGAGCTTTCCAAAACACTATAATAAAGTATTTTTTCATTAAGTACTTTTTGAGTTATTTTATATTTTAATCTGACATATTTTTATATAAAAAATAAAATATCTCGTAAAATATTTAGTTTTCGATAATCTTACCGTAATACTTTTATGTACAGAATAATGGGACAAATCAATTAGTAAAAAAAAATAATTGTTTTTAAGAAAAAGTATGTAATTATTTAAAATGTATTTTTTAAAACAATTATTTGTTTTTTTCTTTACACTAATTGATTTGTCTCATTATTCTGTACATAAAAGTATTTCGTTAAGATTATCGAAAACTAAATATTTTACGAGATATTTTATTTTTTATATCAAAATATGTCAGATTAAAATATAAAATAACTCAAAAAGTACTTAATAAAAAAATATTTTATTATAGTGTTTTAGAAAGCTCTCGGGATAAGCTATAAGAATATGTAATAAAAAATGGGGAGTTCCATTTAAGAAAACATCGACCACATTGACCTCACCTTGAAAAGACCACTTAAGGTCAAATCCATATTTTTATCATGTGGCCCCCTCGAAACCATGCAACTTTTGTCTGAAACATTTTTTGATATCTCACTTCGTTTCCGAAAAATATGCCCGCGTCACTATAAATGCCGCACCCTGTATATCATGCTCCTCGCACATTTGTTTACACGTTCATTCACGCTGCTCTCTCTCTCTCTCTCTTCTCTCTCTCTCTCTCTTTCTCTGTAAGTACAGCCAAACGTGTTTCTACTTTGCTCTACTAACTTTAAACATTTCTGCAGTATTTTGCCCCCGAGCGTTTCTGTTTACAGTTCTTTGCATGCGAATTAATACAAGTTTCACGCCGAACTATTCACAGTGATCATTCATTTGTTGGTTTGCTGAAATTTTGCATTATTCTTTCTGCGGCTTGCTTGGAGGTTA
Source organism: Formica aquilonia x Formica polyctena (assembly GCA_907163055.1). Classification (NCBI taxonomy): domain Eukaryota; kingdom Metazoa; phylum Arthropoda; class Insecta; order Hymenoptera; family Formicidae; genus Formica; species Formica aquilonia x Formica polyctena. The sequence continues at coordinate 27,680 of CAJQTV010001038.1, read as the reverse complement.
TCTTCTATCTCTGCACTACCTAGTGTCTCTCACTCACTCCATCTAGTGCTCCCTCTGGCGGTCACTTCATAAGTATCTCTGAGCATCGATAAATCAACTGCAATGTTCGACCATGTCTGATGATAAACAGAGGCCGCCATCTCCGTCCGATTCCGTTTCATCGTTTGGATCTGACAGATCAAAGAGGAATCGATCAAACTCTGATCAGGAAGATTGTAACGGGGTCACTTTCGTGAGCTCGCGGATTCGCTCGGTCGTGATCAGGGCTCGTACAAAGTGGTGAGACACACGATTTAAATAAAATATAAAAGAATATTACTTTATTTGGCTTCTATCGGCGCTGGTTAAGAATACAGAAATGCCCCGCGGAGCGGGCGCGCGGCGGATAGTATTGTGCCACGGGCGGGGCGCGGTTGTTATGAATTGCGTGAGTTTAACAATGAGATGCGGTGTAATATACGCAAAGCGGATATAAACATGCCGGGTAGACAGCGCGTGGCGCGTGGTTCACAAAAACGTGTGAGTCGATTTAAACCGGCGAGACAGTTTCTTATGCGTCTACGGTCCGCGATAATATTTACGTCGCGTATTCCCAGATGTTGTGGGATGCGTGCGATATCGAGAAATCTCGAACGGGCAGCGAACTCGCTGTCCCTTGTTCGCACGCGGAGTACGGATTGACCAACGGAGTTGAGGAAACTCAACGGGGTGGCGAACTCGCCAGCCCACGGTCCGTCTGGTCGGGTCGGTCGGAAGTTAGACCGTTTCTCGAGAACTCTCGAGAGAAGCGGTCGCGGATTGCGAAAGATCGTAAAGCGGTTCGGAAGCCGAGAATGCTCGGCGGAGGCTGCGAACTCGTCAACCCCCACGTTCCGTCGTGTTTGCAAATGATTCGGATCGGATTAGGAAAGTCTCGAGCGTACAGCTCGAGCGGATTTAGTTTCTGGTGCGATTCTGGTGCCGGGATCTAAAAAGGCTGCCGTTATATACCCTAGCGTCTAACGGTAACCGCGTCGTTTGCCCCCTGGTGGGGATAATGACGTGTTGTTTTTCGGCGGGTAATTAACGGTAAACACGTCATCTCCCCTGGGCGAAACGGCGCGGCGTTTCGATGGGTGTCGCTCAGGCGTTTACGGCAGCGCTCGGCGGTGCTCGGTTTTTCGAGCTTTTCGCGGCCGTGTAACGGTCGTTTAGCGTTAAAAAATGGGCGCTCGGCGCCTCTGCCCCTGCCCGGCTGGTGTTCGCCGGTCGGCAGACTTCTGGCGGTCTACTGCCGGGTAACAATGGGGGGTGCATTGTTACAAGATCAAGGTCGTGAGTTTAAAAAACCAACAAGGGTCACTTCTAACATGCTCATGGAAAAACTGAATGCTTATTGCTCTTCTACAAATAGTCGACTGAATGCTTAAAATGCCTTGCTCGAAGAACAAAAAAAAGTGCTTCAAGATGTTCCTGTCATTAAAGATAATATTGAGTCTTTTCATAAAGACATTTCAGAACTCAAAGCCACTACCTGCGCACTTCACCAGGACAACTTAGTATCCCCTCTGATGGTGCACCACCTTGTCGTGGTGGAGGGGCTTTCCTTCCATTTTTGGAAGGGGTCTAAGAGTGCACCAAACAACTCGATCGTCGTGTGAATGGGTATTGTTTTTATTTATTTGGGGTGAATGGTGTGGAATGGTTTGGGGTATTGTGGGGGGTTATCGGGGGGTTGGGGGTTTTCTGGGGGATTGTGTGGCCTTGAGGGGGGTGAGTGCGGGTATGGGTGTGTATCGGGGAAGGGTGGGGTGGGGTTTTATGGGTAAGGGGGGTGGGGTGTGTCTGGGGTGGGGATGTGGGATCGAGTGGGGTGGTGAGGTAGGTAACCTCAGTAAAAAATCCCGGGCAGGTCGGGCTCGTCAAGCGTGGTGAAGCCAACCGACCTAGGTGAAGGAAACACCGAAATCAAACCATCTTTCTTGATACAAAATGGAAGGTACAAGTAAAGATAAGAAGTTTACTGCCGCAGCGGGCTTCGGATTCCGCAGCGACCGGCGTGGGGGGGATACAGTCCCGGTTCCCCCCTCGTCGTCATCATACGACGGGCCACTAGGGGTGTTGCCGACGAGCACCCCTGGCGAGCGTACTATCGCCGTGGATAGAGGTGAGGGTGGTCGCGCGGAGGGTCGACCGGACGGGCCCGGCTTCATCGAAGTCGAAGCTCCGGTCGCGTTCGGTCTCGGCCGCGAGGGCGCACCCCTATAACCGGGGCGAAGCGGGTCGGGGCAAGAGCCTCACCCGCTCGGACGAGAGGGCGGAGGATTCGTCACGGGGGGGGAGGGGGGTAGTAAACGTACCACCCCCGTCTCCTCCTCAAGGGCCCCGCTGGTCAGCGAGGACACTGAGGAGTTCGCGTCTTCCGATGGGGATGACGCTACGGGAGAGGACGACCTCCCAAAGAAAAGGGGACGAGGGAGACCGCCCACCACGGGTGAGTTTGTCGGCCTCCGCGAGAAGCGCGAGGGGCAGGCCGCCCTCAAGAAGGAGAGGGAGAGGGAGCGAGGGGCCAGGAAGGCCCTATCGGGGGACGCTCCCCTCCCTACGCCTAGTAGGGACCTACGGGCCTACGAGGCACAGTGCCCCGACGAGGTGGGACAGGCTCCCACCCCGGACATTGCGGCGCGCAGCCTGGAGCAGGCGGCGGCCATAGACCGGATAGCCGCCTGCTCCGGGAATCTAAAGGGCTCTCTCCAGAGGAAGCTGAGGGAGGCCGCGGCCCTGGTGAGGGTGGCGTCCAGCATCTTGGCGGAGAGAGCCCAACGGATTGAAGGGGAAGGAGAGCTCGCGGCTCTCCGTAGGGACATGAAGTCCCTCGGAGACCGCAATGCGGACCTCCAAAAGAAGGTCCATGAGCTCAGAGGGGAGTTGGAGGCGGTCCGACGCGCCAAACCCTCCCTTCAGTTGGCCCTGCCCGGCTCGCCCGAGAAGTCCCCCCGCAAAAAGCGGGGAGGGCCTCGGGTGAAGTCGGTGGAAGTGCTGGATGCTCCAGTGAGGGTGGAACACCCGGCCGGGGGGAAGGGACAGAGGTCCCCAACGTTGAGTAAGGGGGGTACGGGACCTGTGTCCCCAACGTATCCTGGGGGGTCAAGGGACAAGGGTCCCCAACGTCCTCAGGGGGGGAGAAGGGACTTAGGTCCCCAACGTTGGCAGGTGGCCGGAGTAATGCGGCGATGAGGCCCCCTTTGAGGGGCACCTCTGCGCCGCTCCCCGAGAGCTACCCGCCGGGAGTCGTCGGCGAGGGTGAGCGAGCTTGGTATGATTGGTATACCGAGCAAATCGCTGCCCTCGTCGACTTACGGGCGGCGATAGGCCGGGGCGGACCACATAGGCCCGCTTCGACGGCCGGTCGCCCGCTCGGGGGGGCTTTCCCACCTCTGCCCCCTGCCGGCGCCTCGGCGCCGGGACAGGGGAAGAAGAGGAGGAAGAAGAAAGGGGGACGTGGTGCGGGAGGAGAGGGGGTCACGAGGCCCCCACCTCCCCCACCCACTGCTCCGCGTGGCGCGCCGGCGGGGGCGGGAGGGCGGGCAAAAATACCGCCTCCCGATGCCACTCGACCGGCTCCACGGGACCAAGGGCTCCCCCTCCCGGCCCCGCATGTCCCTAGCCAGGATGAATCCTGGTCGAAGGTCGTGGGGCGGAGGGAGCGGACGGCTCGGGCGAAGGCCGCACAAGCGGCCCAACCCCCGGCCGGGAAGGGTGCCGCAAGGGCGGCGCCGTCCACCCAGCGCGCTGGGGGACGGCAGCAGCGGCAGCAGCCTAAGAGGCGTCCAGGAGGGGACGCCTCAAGGCGTAGAGCGCCCCGATCGGCAGCAGTTACCATAACCTGCGCCGACGGGGCGTACCAAGAGACCATGACCAGGGCCCGGAGGGAGATCGACCTCCCGAAATTGGGAATAGACTCCCTCCGGGTCCGTGAGGCCGCCACGGGGGCCATGGTTGTGGAGCTCACGGGGTCGGGCGAGAAAAATGGGCCAACAGCGACACAGAGGGCTGATGCCCTCTACGCCGACCTCCGCCGTGTGTTTGCCGGCGACGAGAGGGTCCGTCTCGCCCGGCCCATTCGAAAGGCGGAGCTGAGGCTCCGTGGCCTCGACCGATCCCTCGCGGCCGCCGATATCGCCGATATCTACCTCTGGAGCTGGCACCTCGGATACCACTATTAGTTGGTCTAACAGTCAACTGCCTATTCTTACCTCAGTCACTCAATCAAATTCAGCCTGCTTAAATCACATTTTGAGCAGCCAGGGTAACAATGCTGAGCTTGTCATCACTGGATTTCCTGACGACAAGCAACTGACTGACCCACTCCCCATTGCACTAGCTGTCTTAAAAAAACTATTAGCTGATTTTAAGATCAAAGATATGGCGAGTTGTCGAATTTTTAGCAAAAGTCAGGCTAACGCGGACAGTGCTCCTCAGCATTCAGGTGTTCCTCGTATGTCTATCATTGTTAAATTCAGTAGTCCTCAAGTTATGCATAAAGTAAACGCAGCCAAAAAATCACTTGGGCTTTTGAAATTTTCAGTGCTAAACAAAACTGAGCTTTCGAGTGTGCTTAGTCCAATCTCTGTTCTCAACACACATAATGATTTCACAATTTACGTCAACGAGCTTCTTCCCAGCAAAGTTTTCAAGCTTCTTCTTCCAGCGAAAAAGATTTTAAAGCCAGCCGGCTTTAAACACATCTGGGCTAGAAATGGGATTGTTAATATAAAAAAAGATAGTGATTCCCAAACCCACACAGTTTTCAGTACTGAGGATGTTCAGAAGATTCTCCAGCTCTACCCTCAATCTCAGTCATCATCTCTAACAGCTCAGTCAACTCAATGACTAGAATCAACAGCACATCATCTCTCAACATCTAGGTTCCCTAATGTACAATCTACAGGTTCTGCATCGAGTTCCATAGATAGTCTACGTGCCTGCTGCATCAATTCGAATTCTCTACGTGTCATATTGGAGACCTCAAGTTCTTCCTCGACGAACATCCACTCTTTACAATCGCAGCTGTGACAGAGACTTGGTTGGGACCTGGCGTACCCAGCTCAGTGGTCAATATTAGGGATTTTAATTTAACTTGCAATGATCGCAATGTTCATGGAGGTGGTGTTGCTCTGTTTACACATGAATCCCTGTCTGTCAAACTAATAATCAAGTCTGATAATAAATGGACAGGTAAACCTGGTACAGTGGAGTATTTGATGTGTGAGGTGCGTGCTTTTAATTCTCCTCCAATCTTTGTTGCTGTTGTCTACAGACCTCCTCATGCTTCATTCACTACACCCAATGGTTTTGGTACAACTCTTTCTAGTGCCATGGATGGCTACTCTCACAAAATTATTGGGTGATTTCAATGCTGATCGGCTTTCCGATAGCTTCGATGCTGCCTAAATACGCTCACTACTCACTGACCACTCACTGAAATTGGTTGATCACGGATTTACTCACATTTCAGGATCATCACTAACTTGGCTTGATCTTTGTATGGTTGACAACTCTGATGTTATAGTGTCATGGAATAAGTCTGTTATAGTGTCTGATGTTATAGTGTCATGGAATAAGTCTGAAGCCCCATTTGCAGCTGGTCATTTCCTTATTTCTGTTAAATAAAAATTCAGCACGTTCGTCCAAAGGCAAAAACCATCTTTTCTCGAAATCTTCATCAACTACTTGACCCTGGCATTAGAGAACACTTTAGCAACTTTGATGGGACACAACTAGCATCCTCAGACTATAGTGTCGATGAAGCAATCGATTCTTTCAGTCGATTATTCTTGGAGCAAATTTACTTAATAGCTCCAGTTGAAGAAATAACAGTGAACTCCATGAAGCACGCTCCGTGGATATCGTCTGATTTAAAGAATGAACACGAGACACTGCGGACTCTCTACCGTCATTTTCGGCGTAATAAAAAATCTGAAGAACTCGGTGCATACAGAATTGCCAGACATGAACTCAAGCGTAGAACTGAAGCAGCACGAACCGAATTCTACAGATCTCGTCTCTCAAAACACAATGGCAGTGCTGTCTGGTCAGAGCTCAAACGCCTTTCTTTGATAAATACAAAAAGTTCGCATCAACTTACTGTGTCAATCAGCGCTTTAAATCAATATTTTGCCAGCATCTCTACTTCACCTGAAATGCTCGATGATCTCGATTTGCTATCTCTTCCTGCACCGTCAATCTCCGCAACCAATTTCACCTTTTCTTCAATAACCTCTGCTGAGGTAACTACCACACTCAACTCCATTAAATCAAATGCAATTGGTGCTGATGACATTGCTTGTAAAATGGTAATGCCTTTGCTTGCCTTAGTTTTGGATTTCGTTGTGACTGTATTTAATCGCAGCTTGGAGGAGTCAACATTCCCCGAGGCTTGGAAACGTGCTATCATTATTGCAATTAACAAAACACCAACACCGAGTATGCCTGGCGACTACAGACCTATAGCACTGTTACTTTTTCTTGCCAAAACATTGGAGAAATCAATTACTGGACCCCTTCCAGTGTGGCTTCAGAGCTGGTCACAGTACTCAAACTGCTTTACTGAAATTAATGAATGACATACGCTTCAACATGGACAACAGAAAACTGACCATATTGGTGCTTTTTGATTTTTCAAAAGCCTTCGACCTGGTTCCACACAAACTTCTACTGCACAAGCTCGCTAAATTAGGCCTATCGATGGAGGCAATTCTGGTTTAAATCCTACCTTGTGGGGCGGAGTCAGGCAGTCAAGGACAACCACAATCAAATATTTGACTGGTTACCTACTAATACCGGCGTTCTTCAAGGCTCTATTCTGGGTCCACTTTTGTTCTCCATTTTTATCAATGATATTGAATCTGTCATCCTTAATTCCAAGAGACTACTTTATGCTGATGATTTAAATCTACCAAAGTTCCACTTCTGTTGAATTGGCTGACTGTATTGAAAAACTTAATTTGGATATTGCTGGTATTCATAATTGGGCAAAGGACAATCTGCTATGCTTAAACCTTGAGAAAACTCAAGCAATCATCTTTGGCACAAGACGTTATGTTAACCAGATTGACCCCAAAACACTCCCTTTCTTCGGCTGCGGCAATATTCGCATTCCATTCAAGGACACAGTTCGCAATCTGGGTGTTCTCCTGGATTCAAAACTGACTTTTGATGCACACACGAAGCTCATCACCAATAGAGTTAATGCTACATTTTATCAACTCTACAACATGGTCAAATTCACCGATATCAATCTCAGGAAAATCTTGGTTAGTGCTCTTGTGTTGCCTCACATTAATTATTGCTCAGCTATACTCAATGGTGCTGGAACTGTTATTGATACGAAACTTTTACGACTGGTAAATCGAGGTGTTCGCTTCGTTACTGGTCTACAACGTAGTGATCATATCTCTGGACCAAGAAGGGAGCTTGGCTGGCTTTCACCATCCAACAACAGAAAATACTCTCTGGCCTTGATTATTTGCCAGGTTCTTATAAACAACAGTCCACAGTTTCTCAGTGAGCTACTCTCTGAGTATACTTCGAGACCTCAACGTCTACAGGCTGGTCAATCTGCATCAGTCCTGGCAGTACCTCAGCATCGAACAGACGCATACAGATATGCTTTTGCAGTTGATGCTGCATATTTATGGAATTCAATCCCTGCCAGAATTAGAGACTTGGAGTCTCTTTCATTATTCAAAACTTCCCTCAGAAGCTGGTTACTTGAAATGGAACTACTCTGACTCGTATACTATCGCTTGTATCTTACTGCTAATGTATATTTATCTTGTTTTATTTTAATATTTTAGTCTCTTAATTATTGCTTAATACTTTGTTTGAAACACAAGTTTACGTAGATTATCTTATTCTTGTACTTATCAGAGAATTTTCTTTACTCATTCCTAGCTTCTTACTCAACAACTATCTTTGCTATTATTCTACTTTACTTTGTATTATCTTATTTTGTTTAACTTTAAATAATAAACTACCATATATATATATATATATATATATATATATATATATATATATCTCCCCCTCTCCCTCTCTCTCTCTCTCTGTGATGGAGAAGACGTGTCAAACATCGCTCTATAAAAGTGATAATTTTTAAGTAGTTAAATAATGAAAGAGATTGGTAAAAAGTTATTGAAGTAATAGCTGCATAGACCAGGAATAGCCATGAGTGTTATCTAGCTGCAGTATACTGATTTGTGAACGTAAGAACTACATTTCTTGTATGGGACGCCCAAGTCTCGTACGACAGGTGGACATTGAAGGTGGACAAAGTGCTGACTTGTGAAAGTGGACGCAAAGGTGACTGATCGCCTATGCTGATATTAGCAGTTTTGATCCGTAATTATCGATATGGAAAAGTACGACGAATATCGATGCTCGGCATGCAAGAAGGCAATAAAAAACCAACCTGTAACATGCAAGTCTTGCGATAAACTTCTTTACCATCCAGGATGTGTAATTAAGCATAAAATATATAATAAAAACCACGAATTGGTGGCGTGTCGTGGATCATTTGACAAATTTATTGTCGATAGCGATAAAGAAGCAGCTATGACATCGACAGGAAGATCAACGGAGAGTATGACATCAAGCAGTGGAAACAGAGTAGCAGGCGCGAGTGGATCAGCGGAAATTGAGATAAAAATAGATTGGCTTATAAAAATAGTAAAGGAAATAAAAGATGAAACAGCGTGTACAAAGGAAGTCAAGATGATGATTAAGGAAATAGTTCGACAAGAATTGGAAAATTTTGTAACGATACCGTTACTAACGGCCTAGCGGGCCGATCCACCGCGCGCAATTCTAAGGCTCGGCGCCTATGGCGCCCCTAAACTTCCACACCCGTGTCTCGGCCCCACCGTGGGACCGCCCCACCACGCGCCGACTCGCGTGAGTGGGAGGCCGGCCGCCGGTATATAAGGCGCTCCGGCGAGCGTAGCGTTACCAATTCCCGATCCCGATTCGTGTCACGTACAACTCTCCGGATCCTGAACCGACTCTCGCGTTATACCAGGCTACGGGCTTCCCGTAGTTAGGCCGGGCTTCCCGGTTGCTGGGACGGCGCACCCCGATACCTCGCGTTACACCGGGCTACGGGCTTCCCGTAGTTAGGCCGGGCTTCCCGGTTGCCGGGACGGCGCATCCTGATACTCCGCGTTATATCAGGCTACAGGCTTCCCGTAGTTAGGCTGGGCTTCCCGGTTGCTGGGACGGCGCATCCTGATACCCCGCGTTACACCAGGCTACGGGCTTCCCGTAGTTAGGCCGGGCTTCCCGGTTGCTGGGACGGCGCATCCTGATGCCTCGCGTTACACCAGGCTACGGCTTTCCCGTAGTTAGGCCGAGCTTCCCGGTTGCTGGGACTGCGCCTCCTACTAGTTGATAAGTCCGTACCGCGTTATATCGTAAGACCGTTTTGTATATACCGCGACCTGTTTGTACTATAAAGACCGCACTGTATATACCGCGCATTATAATTGTAGAGCCTTATTACGATTTCCGTCAATGTCGCGCCAACTCCACCTATACGCACGGCCTTCAGACTACACAAGCGCGCTAGCCCTTCTAAGGGTAGGCCGCAGAAAGCGCCGACGCTCCGTCCTTTAAGGATAAGATAGTCAGGCCGTTGGAATTACGAACGAAGGCCGCGCGACACCCGTAGCGTAAGATCCGTTCTGTTCAGTTTAGAATAACCGTAGTCGCTTGCATGCGAACCCCGCGATCGCACAACACGTCCGCATGAGCCTCGCTCGCTTCCCGAGCTCCGCGCGCACCAGCCACGCGAGAAACTCTGTACGCGAATTTCTGTACGCACCACTCTTGCATGTCGCATTGTGGATACCAACCGCTCACGCGAATCTCTGTACGCACCGCTCCCGCATGTTGCATTGTACATAATATAGCTCAGTGTTAGATGTTGATGATCGCTTAAATAAATATAATTGTTTAAACCGCTTATACCGAGGTAAAGTAAGTTGGAGTTTCCCCCTTCTCCCGAATCCTGGCACCGGCGAGCCTTGATCCGCGGCGTACAGGAAAGGTGAACCGTTACAATTTTAAACAAGAAGTGGGAGAATTGAGAAGAATGATATAGGAAGGAACTTCAGGATCGTCAGAAGGAGCACAAAAAAGTTATAGTGATGCAGTTGAAGAGAATAAAAAAGAAAATATTATAATTGTCAAACCTAAGATGCAACAGGAGAGTGAAGTTACTAAAAAATTGATAAAAGAAAAGATAGACATCAAGAATATGCCTGTGGGAGTAACGAAGCTAAAAAAGGAAGCAAGGAAACAATGATTCTGGGTTGTGAGACTGGAGAAGAAATGAAAAAATTAAAGGCTACAGTACAAACCAAGCTGGGCGAAAATTTCAAAGTAATTGAGTCACTGCAGATGAAACCTAAGATAAAAATTGTCAATATTGGCGAAGAAGAAATGAAGTTGAATGATAATAATTTAATAGTTACAATCAAAGAGCAGAACAAGATCGACGCAAAGAATGAAGAAATTCATATGCGAATAGTGAAAAAAATAGTTAAAAGTCAATCCGGAAGAAGAGGTAAAGTAGAAGATTCTGTAATAATTAAGCAGATGAAAAAACTCATGAAATAATGTTGAGCATGGGAAAACTGAATGTAGGATGGAGAAAGTGTCTGGTATTTAATCACATTAATATTAAAAGATGTTTTAAATGCTGGGGTTATTATCATATTGCAAAGAATTGTACACGAAATGAAACATGCCACAAATGTGCAAAAAATCATAGAGCAATTGAATGCACGGCGACAAACAAAAGATGTGTAAATTGTATGTTTAAGATTCAAACATACAACTTGAAAATAAGTGATGAGCATGACGCCCTTGACCTGGAATGTCCGACATTTAAAAGGGCGATACAGGAGGAGAAGAGGAGAGCCGGCTGGGAGGACACTAAATAACAACTACAGAAGGAAAAAGATACAGCATCAGATATGAAGATAATGAATCATGCATAGCACTGTCGGAGACTGAATTGACTACTGGGTTGAAGATTTGTAATGCAAATAGCTGAGAAAGCTAGTAAAAATCGGACAAATCCGTCCCTCTCTTCCTATCTTTGATTGTGCAACGCTGTTAGTTGAAGACATTGCAATTTCGTAGAACTATGAACTATGAGTGCACAAAAAGAGTATATTGTACGGAGTTTTATTGTAAGGAGTTAAAGTGTATAATGCCTTATCAGCTGGGATAAAACGATGTAAAAATTGAACGGTTTAAACAATTGTAAAAGGAGTATATTGTATTTAATGTAAACTAGATTTGTATCACAAATAGCTGAGAAAGCTAATAAAGATCAATCAATCAATCAATCAATCATTCAATCAATCAATCAATCAATCAATCAATCAATCTCTCCCTCTCCCTCTCTCTCTCCCTCTCCCTCTCCCTCTCCGTCTCCGTCTCCGTCTCCCCCTCTCTCTCTCTCCCCTCTCTCCCTTTCCTTCCTTCCCTTCCCCTCCCCCCTCTCTCTCTTTCTCTCACTCTCTTTCTTTGCTCGTTCTTTATTGTATTCTTTCTTTCCCATTATTATATTAGTATAATATAATTATTATAGAGTATAAATGAGATATTGTGTATTTTATAAATAGAAAAAATATTTAATTATTTGTATTTTTGTATGTACATGTGTTGTATTTAATTATAGTTAAATAGAAAAAAAAATAACTTATTGTTGTGTGTCTCATTTATGCTTTATAAAATAAAAATAAATAAATAAACTTATTTATTTTCATGTAGGGAGAGAAAAATAGAAAAAATAAAATTTGAGCAAATAAAAGTATATAATAATGAGAATAAAAGAATACAATAATGAACAAGCAGAAAAAGAGAGAGAGAGAGAGAGAGAGAGAGAGAGAGAAGCGCGAGTAAACGCGTAAGTGAATATGCGAAGAGCATGAAGCTAAGCGATACGTAGTATATAACGAGCGAGCGATTAGAAAGAGACAGAGCGTATGATCAAGAGAGAAAAGATACTGCAATAATGTTAGTGCGTACATGTATGGTATATTACTCTCACACGCATGAAAGAGACAAAGATAGTACGATTATGTCTGTCCTTGTCATGTAAGATTGCAGCTCCATCTATCGCGACATCACGCAACTAATCTACTGCTCTGTTTTACTCTTGAGCCTCGATCTCGCACACACACATATGCACGAAAGTGTTGCATCGGAAAATTTTTTTTATAAAGCTTCTAAATTCACTTCTCTAAGTTCACTTATACTCTGATGAAATGCCGAGTGCCGGGTTTACTAATTAGGCACGTGCAGATTACAAATTTGTTATATTAAGTAAATGTTGACGGCAGAAGCCGCTAACAAAACTGTAATTTTCTCATTTTTTTTTACTTTTCATATGAAATCGTAAACTCCGCATTCCGTTATTATGTATACTTTAATTATGGAAAAGGATTTGTTGATATCTATAATCAACAAAAAGATTTTGCATTTTAACTAATATTCGCATTCTGTCGGTAAAAAAGCACAGTCCGACATCCTTTTAAAAAAGAGAATATAGCAAGTCACTTAAATTTATTGTGAAGAAAAGATCACTCTCTTAAGGACGACCAAATTATGATTAAGCTCGATCAGCCATAAATTCAACTAACAATGAGATAGAATTGTCAAATTCATATCGTTCCTAATCTCTCCTCTCCCTTACATCAAATAACAAAAAAAAATTAATAATTTCATCTGTATTAATAATGAAAAAATACTGCAGGTATCGATGATGAATTAATCGTTGATTAAATTAACCGGAATTTGATCTAGAAGATGGCCTCTCACACAGTCTATATCTTGCCCGGCAATTCGTCATTCCTGCGTAGTCGTCAAAGTATTTAACGTACTATGACTTATATATATATGCGCGGAATATTAAATTATACAAGTATTTTAAATTATAGACTAATTATTTATTAATCGACAGATGTATCACGAAATCTTTTATTTACTTACTTATTACTCGATCCTACGATTCGATTATTTAATTGCGCCTTCTTAATCCAAATCATATTTGGATCGCCAAAAAATCCAGATATAAAGCACCGGACAAAATATATCTAACTTTAAATATTGTTAAAGAAATAATTATTGCTCATAAGAGATAGCAACAAAACGATAATTTATTCTATTTTAAAATCAAAAATCTAAGTAAAATGGCAAAAGAGCCACGCGCAGTTTTTTGGGCGCAAAGATATATAAATTAAATCAAAAATTGAATTAAAAAATTAGAGAATTTCTTTAATTACATGATTCTACAAACGGACACCGAATGTCTCCCAGAAGCATATTTAACAGTTTTGGACAAGCTCTCAAAAATTTAATTTTCTGTAGTTCTCCTTTTCACACTTGACATTTTATTTGCATTTATCGCGTTTTACCATATTTGACAGCGGTTATTGTTTTTTATTATCGTTTATTTCATAATTAATTTTTATGTTTATTTTATAATTGTTTCTCTGTACTTGACAATTTTTTAAATGTTATTTATTTATCTATCTATTTAATATAACTCTTTTGACAAACATCTTTTTTTACAACGACAAAATTTGTTTTTATTTTATTTATTTTTGGATAGTGTGTCTGGACTGTTTTATATATATATATTTATTTATTACTTTTTATACTACAGACAATGCCAGCGGTCATTGTTTTTTATTATCGTATAGTTCATAGTAATTTTTATGTTTATTTTATAATTATTTTACTGTACTTGACAATCTTTTAAATGTTATTTATTTATTTATCTATTTAATATAACTCATATGACAAACATCTTTTTTACAACGACAAAATTTGTTTTTATTTTATTTTTTGGATAGTGTGTCTCGACTGTTTCAAATATATTTATTTATTTATTACTTTGATTTTATACTATAGACAATGCTGATATTGTTTTTCATTTCACTGTTTTGACAATCTTTAATTTTTTTTGTATCGTTGTTTACCGTTACTAATAATATTTGTTTTTATCATCTCACCTTTTTCGCCGAACAATACTTCTCATTACTCTGTGGTTAGTTAGTGAGTTTGGTTAAGATTTTGCGTTGCTGAAAGATTTGTACTGTCGACTTGTGCGTTGCGTCTCTTTTATGTAAGTCTTACTACTGTAATTTCCGACACGGACCTCTCTCTTTTCGTTTTTCGTTTTTTGACACAAACCATTCCGCTCATATTACAGACACAATTATTAACGTATCACCATGTTCGTGGATTCATGCTTAAAGAATCGAGGTTTCTGCCCCGAAAGAACATGGACTGCATGGAGAATGGTTTTTGCCTTTTGGAGCGATATGAGGGATTACGCCTTCTACCGTCGGTTATCATGTAACTTTGCGCTTTAATTGTTTAAGACTCTTTTTGTATACCGTTTTTAATGTTGATTTTATTATTGTTTGCGCTGATGATGGCCAAAAAAAGGGCCGAAACGTCCGCCTTTCGCGAATCATGTAATTAAAGAAATTCTCTAATTTTTTAATTCAATTTTTGATTTAATTTATATATCTTTGCGCCCAAAAAACTGCGCGTGGCTCTTTTGCCATTTTACTTAGATTTTTGATTTTTAATCGTCTAAGAGCCTTACTTTTATATCTTTTTATTCTATTTTAGATTTCTGTTACTACGTTTCCGTTTCTTACTTGATTAAAGAACCCCGCACTAATCATATGGAAAATCTGTCCCGGTCAAATCAATTGGTTTTTACATATGTTGTAGCTTATGACCTGCTGAACAAAAGATGTAATGGGCACAAAGCTCAATAATGGACAGTTATCGAGTTATAACCAGTCAAACATGAAAAATTCGGGCTGCCGAATAGTCAAATCTCGGAAGGTATTGATTTTTTTGAAAAATGTTTGAGACAAGCATAATAGAGTTTTACAAAATCTGTTAGTTGGTGACATTATTTGTGAATTTTGAATGACCTTGAAAAGCTCCGTGAACAAAAATCTGTATGTGTCACAGCAGAGATAAGGACCCCACGGTTCGTCACTCCCGTAGTATTTTTTGACTCCAAACCTTCTCTGCTGTGTGTGTATGTGTGTGTGTGTATGTGTGGGATAATAAAATAAATGATCTTATTGTATATTACTCATTATTTGGATCCTGCTGTGGTGGTCTCTGAGCGGCATCTAATATTGTGTTCAATAATGATGAAGAGGGATAACGAACATTGGGCTGGTGTCGTGCATATCCTAAATACCACAATACGCTGGTTACATGTGCACATGTACCCACAGTCCGTGCGCCTGACTTACAGGTGCAGTAATAACCAAAAATCGCCTCCCTCTCATCATCTATATTATCTGCATCTCTTATGTTGTAAGCTATAAATATTTGATGTTTTGTAGCATTACGGAATCGTGAAAACACTCGCACCCTTATGAAACCTTGTTCATCAAACAACGAATCCAATTGAAATTCTTCTTGTGCATCACGCTGCATCTTATCTTGAATATAAGATCTTGCTAGACGAACCTGAAATGTACCAATAGTCAAATCTCGTAATATTCTAATGTTAGGCGTGGAAAGTCACGTAACTGTCCTTCATGTAAATGTATCCATTGTGCATTTCTATAGCACATCCTTTCTACTTCAACTCGCGCTTGAACAATATTAACCTCTCTAGATTTATCAAGAAGTTCTCTTGCTAATCCTGCATTAGCTTCTTCCATTAAAACTAAAGAATGATATCTATTAATTATAGCACCTGCAATGTTATAAAACTCGCCCAAGTGATGAAGATGAGGCATTATAATTGTATGATCAAAAAACTTGAACATAGACTTGATATGTCCATTTCTAGTTTTAATTATCCACCTTGTTTTTGTCACCAATCGAGACTCATTAGCTTCTTCAGTGAATAATTGTTTCTGTTGAGGTCCAAGAAAAGCTGGCATTTTATACTCAATGCCTAATTCACGAAGTAATGGCTGAGCATCTCGATATCCACGATCTAATATAAAAATGTCACCATCATGAAACCATCCTCTCATATTGTCCGCATCACGTTGAAATTCATTATTTAATATTTGAGCATCATTGTTACGAGAATCAGAAAAGTAAGGTCCCTGAATAGCCAGTATATACCCATCTGGAGCAACTATAAGAGAAGGTTTTATCAGATGTCGACCTTTTTGCATTGAGTATGTTTGTCGTAAAACACGAAAGTTGCTACTTTTATGAGTATAAGAATAAGTCCCGTCAATATAAGCAATTACTTTCGGAATAGCTAGCTCAGAATTATATAATTCGTTTGCAAAAGGTGTTACATGTCTTATTATATACTCTTCTCGAGTTATAGCTTGAAAACCAATATTATCAGGGACAAATCTGTTTACTAAAGACTGCCGAACTTTGGAAATCGCTAAACTCACTGCTTGTCTAGAGGAATATTGAAACAGTACTTTAAGAAATTCGTCAGACAGTCCTTGTCGCAGCTTGCATAAAAAAATTAAAAGATCTTTTTTAGTAACGTTTCTGATACCACGTTCTTGGAATATAGGATCGCAATATGTACACAATTCTTGAAACTGTTGTTTTGTAATGGGTGCTATACATTTAAATTCATCCTCTGTAAAACTATTTTCGTTTTCATAACGATTATTATTATTTGCTATATTACGAAGAGCTTCTAAGAAAACTTGCAGTTGCTGACCTTTTATTACATATGGTCTATAAATAAATCGCAAACCTGGCAGCAGTAACTGTAAAATAAATCCGCGATCATCCAAATGTTGGGCACAACAATAAACGTGTTCAGGAATATAAATATTTTTCAGAACAAAGACATACCCCGGATTCTAACGACAGTGGTCTAATATTTACAATAGCATTGCAAAATAAACAAGAATTATTTCGGGTTTGGGTAATAACGTTGAGTCGTAGGCAAGTCGGATCAAGTTCTATCTGTTCTATTTCATGTACAATAGATACATTGCAATTAAAACATAATCGGCTTTCATTGTCTATATCAATGGGCTCCTTACCCAGCCCAGTTCGCCTAAAAACAGCGATTTGTTTTTTAATTGCATCATTATCGCCATTGATTCGTACCATTTGTCGAGCTTGAAAAGCACGATCGCAAACATAACAATGGATTCCATGTCTGTAAGCCATGATAATACTTTATTATTGAATTGCGTAGCAATATCAGATTGATTAGATATTAAAAACTTTTCTGGTGAAATAATTCCTGAGACCAAAATGAACAGAATACACTGATATCAATAATATCAATATCGGAGGTAGTAATGCCAGAAAGTAATAGCATTCGCAGCAGTAACGCTAGAATAGATACGCTTAGTGATGACAATGCCTGCGCTAGCAATATCAACCAATATGATTTCTCACAGATTGCAGATAGAGTATACAGTATACCGCCCGCAGTGTAGCAGTGGGGATGAGTCGCCTGACGGCTCTAGCTGTACGAATCGAACGCTCTACACATAACTCTACGCTCATAACCAGAGATGGTAAATCGTGTATATTAGTTCTCAAGAAGTTTTAGTAGAAAAAAGGTTCATCAAAAATATTTTGAAAAGAACGAATTTAACTACACGAATATAATATAAAATAGGCATTTTTGTGGAAGATTTTTGTTCACGGAGCTTTTCAAGGTCATTCAAAATTCACAAATAATGTCACCAACTAACAGATTTTGTAAAACCCTACTATGTTTGTTTCAAACATTTTTCAAAAAAATCAATACCTTCCGAGATTTGACTATTCGGCAGTCCGAATTTTTCATGTTTGACTGATTATAACTCGATCACTGTCCATTATTGAGCTTTGTGCCCATTACAACTTTTGTTCAATAGGTCATAAGCTACAACATATGTAAAAACCAATTGATTTGACCGGGACAGATTTTCCATATGATTAGTGCGGGGTTCTTTCCTACTTGAATAAATTACGCGAAATACGCGCTTCGAAATTTATTGCGATATAATTATATATGATTTAACATATTAAAAGATAATTAATAATTAATTATTAATTATATTAATCATATCAAATTATTTTCCGATACTTCTCGCGATCGCATTTGGGAAAGGAACAATGGTAACAATGGTAACAAGACCGTAACATGTAAAATGTAAACAATAAAGCGCAATATGCCGTTAAGACCGAATATCACACTATTGATAATTCGTTGTCATAATATTTTACGGATTATATCATATGTACACGCGGAATATTAATATATAAAAGTTTTTTAAATTGTAGATTAATTATTTATTAAACGATTGATGTATTGTGAAGCCTTTCGTAATGGTATTCATCGATCCTACGATTTGATTGTTCAATTGCGCATTTTTAATCCGAAATATATTTAAATAATCAAAAAATATCGTTAAAGCATAAGACGAAATATTTTTACTCTAAGTATCGATAGAAAAATAGTTATTGTTCGTAAGAATTGCAACAAAACAATAATTTATAAATTTCAAATAATCGCGGGCTAAATAAGAGCCAGAACGCGGATGGTAGTGCATCAGTTTCATAGAAAAATAAGTTTTCTATGAAACTGATTATGTGCACTTACAGGCACTTAATTTCTTTAAATTGTTAGTTCACGCCGGCTGAAAAGTGGCGTTATTAGTAATAGATATTTACATATAAAGCGAATGAGAAGTATTGGTGGTGTGGGGTCTGAATAGCTTAGAGGTAAGAGCAGTCGCCCGGCAAGCAAAATACTTGGGTTCGATTTCCGATTCAGCGACTTCGCCCCAATATTTTTCTCGCCTTTGTTTCTCCAGGGGGGTAAAGAGAGATTATTATAAATCTCGAATTGAGATTATATTCAAAAATCTTGGTATAGCACCAAGTAAATTTCGTGCCCTGTGCACATAATCAGTTTCATAGAAAACTTATTTTTCTATGGAATTGACACACTACCATCCGCGTTCTGACTCTTATTTAGCCCGCGATTATTTGAAATTTGTGATGTCACTTGAGAGCCTTAATTTCTTTAAATTGATAATTTATAATTTGAATTTCTATCACCTTGGTTCTTACTTTGAGAGAGGTTCTTACTTGCATTTTATCGGTTTGATAATTTTAATGGGTTAATAAGAGTTTTGCGATTAAAATGACATCAAACACGATATAATTCGGATAATTTTGCTTCCTTATAGAGGAAGCTTTGTTTTTGTGAGAAAATTTTTTTTCGAGTTTTCATTGCCAATGTGTTTAGAATGTTTCAAAACGTCAAAAAATCATATTCCTAAAAAATGTATGTATGTGTGTATGTATGTATGTACGCGATATGTTGTGCAACCTCTAACTTCCGCAATTTTTGAGATATCTGGTTAAATTTTTTACATGGATAGAATATTATTAAAGGATGGTTGGTATTGTATTTGGTGAGAATCGGTGAAAAGGTTAATTTTTTATAAAATTTTTAATTTTTGGGAAATGTTTGTACACGTAACTCGCAAATTTTGAGATATCGGGTTATATTTTTTTACATGGATAGATTATTATTAAAGGATAGTTGGTATTGAATTTGGTGAGAATTGGTGAAAGAATTCATTTTTTATAAAATTTTGAATTTTTTGAGAAATGTCTGTACGCGCTTTAACTTTCGCGAATTTTGAAATATCTTCCTTTATTAGGAAGCCAAAATTAAAAAACCCGCTTGCTTTAAAGAGCTTAAGCTTTGTGAGCGAAATAAAATGATGAGAAAGCAATGTGCAAGTTTCTAATTTGCACAATTTTCAGCTTGTTTACTTAGCCAAAGAAAAAAATTTTTATTTAATTTTTAGATTTGTATTTAATTTAAATTTATCTGAATAGTGTCGTGTTTTAATGTCGTGTTTTAATGCAATAATGTCATGTGTGCAAACGTATGTTCGTATTTTTAATTTTTACATGTGCGCAATAATGCTTGTAGGCAATCGCTCTGCAGGCAATCGGGAATGTCGGCAATCGAAGCTGTCGGCAAAACTTTGTAGGCAAACGAAGCTGTTGGCAATCGAGAATGTAGGCAAACGGGACCCCCCCATTTTTTTGACATCTAACATGTACATCTAATCTCTTTTTATCACATTTGATTCATTTGTCTTTAAATTGTAGCATATAATGTATGACATTTTGTTTTAATATGTAAATTGTTATACGCATAAATGCATATATACATATATAAATCCAAAATAAAAATATAATATATAAAAATATATAGAAATATAATATATAATAAATATTACATTTTATATATTCATATAAAAAATTTAATTATGAACCTATATTACAGTTTATATTAAAAACTTATATACAATTTTATTTATTTTTAGTTAGTCATTGTTTATGTTAAGTAAGTTATTGTTTACTTTTTCTACTACTAATCATGTTTTATATTTCTATAAATTAATTTATTTTGTTATATCTGGTTTTATATTATTGTACAATAATATATATTAATATCAATATATTTTTAATGCTATTTATTATTCACTATTATATTATAATTAATAAATAAATAACTTTTGTATTTCTTTTTTTTTGTAAATTGCATTAACAAAATAATGTCAAACAAGGATTGACAATCGTGCTATTTCTCTATCCTATTGATATGATATACGAAGTATCATCGATATTATATAGTAACGAAGCAATAAGTTATCAAGTCTAACAGGCACCCTTTGTCTTACATCTTGCGTATTTGTTCACTCTGTTACCTATTATTCTACTATTATTATTGATCAACATACAATATTTAATTGCACGTATAATTTTAACTATAATTTAAACATATATATGCACACACGTATATATATAAATATAAAATTTTCAAAAAATAGGCGCCCGTTAGTCTTGTTGCATTACTGCTTTCTGCCACGAGAGGCCAGAAAGCATTTTCAGGTTGTATCTCGACCGTAAAGCTCGATACGTTAGAAGAACAAGGACAGCATGCGATTGTCGCTCCTTGTCTAGATTTATCTCTCAACGATCGCATCCGTGTGCTCAACGTATCGGTGTTTGTGCCTTCACGGATACTACACACATACGCGATGAAAGAGAGACAAAGACGGCGCGATTATCTCTCTTTGTCAAGCGATCAGTGTACTACCACTATCGAAAAGATCGAAAAGATCGAAAAGTGGATGTAGCACGGATATGAACCAAATGACCGACAGTATCGAAAAGTGGATGTAGCACGGACATGAACCATATGGAGATTTGACCGATAGTACCGAAAAGTGGATGTGGGTAAGTATTTCCAATTCCTAAAAGTGGATGCACGGCGCTGCTCTACGGCCTAGAAAAAGCGTCCCACGAAAATCGCCGGCATTGCCTCTCTCAGGCTTCTCTCTGGCAGCAGCAGTTTAGTAACTAACTAGCATTGTTTGGTGATTTTACAGAATTGCTGCGCTACCCATGAAATAGGTTTTCTGCAATGTTTTAAATCGTTAATCTCAATTCCAATATTAATTGAGATAAAACCGAATGAGTAATTATTTTTATAATTATAGTTCCTACAAACTTACCTCTGGTGATTCCATACTTTAGAATATATGTACATATATAACCAAAACACAGCTTTTACTGCTTTGCTGTTCAACAGGATGAACTTCAAACAGCAAAAACTTGCGCCGTAGCAAAAGTACGTCACCGATTCTAGTTACTTTCTAAACTGCTGCTGCTTTTCACTGCTCATGAAATGTTACCTTTCGAGATGTCCTCAGTAAGTTACTAAAGTTCCCTATGCAGATGCTCAGAACGAATCTTATTGGTCAATCATTTTGCTTCTTAGATACAGTCGGCAGCCAATGAGAGGACGCGTAGACGAGACCATATTGTTTTTTCACTTTTTATTAATGTTACGTCCAGACTCGAGGAAAGATGAGTCGACGGAAGGGCGCAACAACTATCTTTAATTTTTCCCGAAATTATACGTCTCGTGGCGTTTGGAATCGGGTCGAACAAACTGACAGGTCTGAAAAGCAGGTAAACGACTGAGTCGCTGTTACGCTGGTTATTCAGACGTTCGTTCGGTGGTCCCTTTTTGGTAAGAGAATTTAATCTCTTTTACGCGGGATGGGACCAAGTGCGATCTTTCGACTTGAGGAATGAGTGGGGGGTTTAATAAAGAGTTATTTTGATTTTTAAATTAACAAATGTAAATTTATTTATTTTAAAATAAATGGTGGATATACATGATTATAAAAAAAATTAAAATAAAATATTGTTGATCATAATTTCTCGGTGAGTGTACATGTGTATGTGTGTTTTTTTAATTCGCGGGTGTTACATCAATACGGAGGACATCAGTCAGAAATGGAATGGAATGATTTTACTGTTAAATTTAGATTCTGACTGGTTAACACAATATAAAAATATATTTGATTAAAGGATAAAAACATAAAATCAAAATCAATATGTATAAGTAAATAAGTGTATATGTCAAGAACGGTCAGAAATATAAAATTGGTCGCTCGCATATGTGTTAGATTAAAATCAGGATTTAAAATTTTCTAAGACTTATTACCGAAACGGGTTGATGATTTAAAAGAATGAAACATTCTTCGGAAAGTTTTGATTTAAATAAGAAACAAGACAAAAAGGAGGAAAAGAAAAATTATTCAATTAAACTTACTTTTTTAAATAGTAATTCAGAGGTGGAGGGGTGGCGAATTTGTACGGTGTTTCGCCCTGTGTCTCATGTCGGCAGCCCGATGTTCGATTCGTGGTTGCTCTGGAGATGATGCCAAGTGAGGACACTGGTGGCACAAGTCAATGATGCGCTGCCGTGGGATTTTTTCCCATGTGGGAATCTCCGTGCGCATGCGTAAGTGACGTCACAGCTATACGTCACGCGTTACCACAGATGTATCTAGCTGCAACGTTAGGTGCGTATAAGGGTTTCGCGTAGTTTTCCCGCGTCTTTCTAGTAATGAAGTGATAACGCGTGTAGTGTGTCGTATTATCTTTAATAAAAACATTCTTTGCAACATTCTTTGATAGAAACATTCCTTGCAAATTCCTTCATATTTTTTTTCTCTGGGGGGTACCTAACGATACCTCATATTTGATTGAACTATATACATTAGTGAGGATACGTAGCGTTTGCTTAGTGCGCATGCGCGACTTTATTCCCACGACAGCGCATCACTGGCACAAGTGCCTAACTCGCGAATTACGGTGCAAAAGCACAGAGTAAGACTGCGTGAAACTGAAGACCGGAGAATAAGTACGTAAGTGAGTGAGTGTATGCCCCTTCAAGTCCTCTTTTTATATCTCTCTTTTCGGGGTGTATTCTAATTTAAGAGTGGGAATCTTCCAAAACTTTAACGAATTAAAAATTGTGCCAGTGTCCTCAGGCGGGGTGTTTCTCCTACTTTTCAAATTTTCACTCATGACGATCGTCGATTGGTGATCAGTTCAGAATCCCTTGAGCTCTATGATTTCCTTACGCCCGTAATTTGATTAGACAAAGTCCAATGTGACGTCACAGAAGTTTCGTCATTATTGATTTAGTTGTATTCATCGGATATTTTGTGAGTATTTTATTATCTTTTCGTTGTCAGCTTTTTGTTCCGCTGGAGAATTCCACTGCGAGGGTATCTACTGGTTTTTGTTTGTTTTTAGGCGACCGGCGCGGTTTCGTCGCGTCTTTCTCACGATTGCTCTTAGATATAGATATTGATAAGTGACTAATTGTTTAAGGAATTTGTGACGCAGGATGCTCTATTTACCGAACGACTCATTTCTATCACCGATCGATTATCATTGCCGCAACTTCGTGGAAGGAAGGAATCGTGGAGTCACCAGGACGTAACATTAACAACATAAATAACGATAATTATACGCTTTAAACTTTCCTTGGTTAATAAGAAGCTTTTGAACAAAAGATGATATCAAACTATGTAGTAGTTATCGAGAACTAAGAGGACAACCGATCCGAGCTCGGTGAAACGCATACTCCCTCCGCTTTTTGCCAACCTGTGGTTGGCAGCAGTCGGGAGTACAACCTGCGGTTGGCAGCAGTCGGGAGTAAAAAAAAATAAATAATAAAATCACTTGAGAAATAATCTGTAGAAGCAATTGGATAGAAAAAGATATAATTCTTGCACTGAGATTTTCAAGCTATTCTAATATTATTTGTAATCGCTAAAAAGAAGTAACTATTTGGCTAAAAAAAAAACAAATAAAAATAAAATTTATTTATTTCCATGAAACATGTGCATCATATCTTTAGAATTTTATCTAGCCTCTATAATATCAAAACAATTAATATTGGTGATTTAAGCGAAATTTAGTAAAACATTAGAATAATTAAATCTTGAGTGATTTTAAAATTGATTTTAACTTTATTCACCAGTCTTGTGCAAGATTCAATGCAAAATCCAAATCATTTATGTTTCTGAACATGTTTTATGTTTATTTAAATTAATTTGTATATAAGATAGCATCAGTGTGTATATATATATATATCAGTGTATATATATATATATATATATATATATATATATATATATATATATATATTAATTTGTATATAAGATTGCATCAGTGTATATATATATATATATATATATATATATATATATATATATACACACTGATGCTATCTTATATACAAATTAATTTAAATAAACATAAAACATGTTCAGAAACATAAATGATTTGGATTTTGCATTGAATCTTGCACAAGACTGGTGAATAAAGTTAAAATTAATTTTAAAAACAGAATAATGAGACAAATTAATTAGTAAAAAAAAATAATTGTTTTTAAGAAAAAGTATGTAATTATTTATAATGTATTTATAATGTATTTTTTTTAACAATTATTTGTTTTTTTCTTTACACTAATTGATTTGTTTCATTATTCTGTACATAAAAGTATTACGGTAAGATTGTCAAAAACTAAATATTTTACGAGATATTTTAATTTTTATATCAAAATATGTCAGAATAAAATATAAAATAACTCAAAAAGTGCTTAATGAAAAAATACTTTATTATAGTGTTTTGGAAAGCTCTCGACATAAGTTATAAGAATATGCAATGAAATATGGGGGTTTCCATTTAAGAAATTGAAAGTGACCTTCATGTGACCTTCAAATGACTATCCAAGGTCACATCAATGGCACCATCTTATGTCCCCCTTCGAACCAAACAACTTTTGTCTGAAATGTTTTTCCGTATCTTCATATTTTTCGAGATATTTGACTGGCTCTTTTAAAATGGACCACCTTGTATATACAGGGTGCGGCATTTATAGTGACGCGGGCATATTTTTCGGAAACGAAGTGAGATATCAAAAAATGTTTCAGACAAAAGTTGCATGGTTTCGAGGGGGCCATATGATAAAAATATGGATTTGACCTAAAGTGGTTTTTTCAAGGTGAGGTCAATGTGGTCGATGTTATCTTAAATGGAACTCCCTATTTTTTATTACATATTCTTGTAGCTTATCCCGAGAGCTTTTCAAAACACTATAATAAAGTATTTTTCTATTAAGTACTTTTTGAGTTATTTTATATTTTAATCTGACATATTTTGATATAAAAAATAAAATATCTCGTAAAATATTTAGTTTTCGATAATCTTACCGTAATACTTTTATGTACAAAATAATGAGACAAATCAATTAGTAAAAAAAAATAATTGTTTTTAAGAAAAAGTATGTAATTATTTACAATGTATTTTTAAAACAATTATTTGTTTATTTCTTTACACTAATTGATTTGTCTCATTATTCTGTACATAAAAGTATTACGGTAAGATTATCGAAAACTAAATATTTTACGAGATATTTTATTTTTTATATCAAAATATGTCAGATTAAAATATAAAATAACTCAAAAAGTACTTAATAAAAAAATGCTATATTAGTGTCTTGGAAAGCTCTCGGGATAAGCTATAAGAATATGTAATAAAAAATGGGGAGTTCCATTTAAGAAAACATCGACCACATTGACCTCACCTTGAAAAGACCACTTAAGGTCAAATCCATATTTTTATCATGTGGCCCCCTCGAAACCATGCAACTTTTGTCTGAAACATTTTTTGATATCTCACTTCGTTTCCGAAAAATATGCCCGCGTCACTATAAATGCCGCACCCTGTATATACAAGGTGGTCCATTTTAAAAGAGCCAGTCAAATATCTCGAAAAATATGAAGATACGGAAAAACATTTCAGACAAAAGTTGTTTGGTTCGAAGGGGGACATAAGATGGTGCCATTGATGTGACCTTGGATAGTCATTTGAAGGTCACATGAAGGTCACTTTCAAATTCTTAAATGGAAACCCCCATATTTCATTGCATATTCTTATAACTTATGTCGAGAGCTTTCCAAAACACTATAATAAAGTATTTTTTCATTAAGCACTTTTTGAGTTATTTTATATTTTATTCTGACATATTTTGATATAAAAATTAAAATATCTCGTAAAATATTTAGTTTTTGACAATCTTACCGTAATACTTTTATGTACAGAATAATGAAACAAATCAATTAGTGTAAAGAAAAAAACAAATAATTGTTAAAAAAAATACATTATAAATACATTATAAATAATTACATACTTTTTCTTAAAAACAATTATTTTTTTTTACTAATTAATTTGTCTCATTATTCTGTACATAAAAGTATTACATTAAGATTATCGAGAACTAAATATTTTACGAGATATTTTATTTTTTCTATCAAAATATGTTAGATTAAAATATAAAATAACTCAAAAAGTGCTTAATGAAAAAATACTTTATTATAGTGTTTTGGAAAGCTCTCGACATAAGTTATAAGAATATGCAATGAAATATGGGGGTTTCTATTTAAGAAATTGAAAGTGACCTTCATGTGACCTTCAAATGACTATCCAAGGTCACATCAATGGCACCATCTTATGTCCCCCTTCGAACCAAACTACTTTTGTCTGAAATGTTTTTCCGTATCTTCCATATTTTTCGAGATATTTGACTGGCTCTTTTAAAATGGACCACCCTGTATATATATATATATATATATATATATACACACATATACATAAATATTTTATTGAATTAAATTTCAATAATGACATATTATCACGTCACTTAGCAGAATTATTTTATTATTTCAATTTAACATATTTTATTATTGTAACTTTATGTAATATAAAATGTTTATATTAAACCAATGCATTTACATATTTCATATATAGCAACCTTTAATATCCATTTTAGTATCAATTCAATATTGGATAATATAGATAAATCAGATAATATGAATTAAAAACTGAGATTAGGATTTTTAATTAATTAAGAAAAGAATAAAGATTTCCCGATTGATCAAATCTTATCCAATCTAAGTCTTTAATACATAGCTTTCATGCAGTCTTTCATGCATAGTATTATATTGACTTAAAACGGATTTAAGAATATCGAGATACTTAATTATTCGATTTCTTATTTTGCGGTAATTGTCGAAATGCACCGCGATGGATCGCAAAATTCAAATGGCTCTGTATTTTTCGCGTTCGTCATTTTTTTGTTTCAAAGTAAATATCTCGAGGAAAATTATAACAAGTATCGCATCAAGTGTTCATCCTCAACGTAAGTATATATAAAATTTCATTATTATATGCCAATATTACGATTTCGG
>CAJQTV010001037.1:0-59741 GCA_907163055.1 Formica aquilonia x Formica polyctena | reverse complement strand
ACGTGCCTGTAAGTGAGATTTGCCGAAAATTTTCATAACACATCAAGGAAATTGAGGAACAACGCTTCTCGGCTCACAGAGCTAAGATAGAAGTGTACGCAAGTTTCCTTCGTTCGGAACGACTTAGTTACGTGCCTGTAAGTGAGATTTGCCGAAAATTTTCATAACACATCAAGGAAATTGAGGAACAACGCTTCTCGGCTCACAGAGCTAAGATCGCTATGTACGCAAGTTTTCTTCGTTCGGAACGACTTAGTTACGTGCCTGTAAGTGAGATTTGCCGAAAATTTTCATAACACATCAAGGAAATTGAGGAACAACGCTTTTCGGCTCACAGAGCTAAGATGCTATGTACGCAAGTTTCCTTCGTTCGGAACGTCTTAGTTACGTGCCTGTAAGCGAGATTTGCCGAAAATTTTCATAACACATCAATGAAATTGAGGAACAACGTTTCTCGGCTCACAGAGATAAGATCGCTATATACGCAAGTTTCCTTTGTTCGGAACGACTTAGTTACGTGCCTGTAAGTGAGATTTGCCGAAAATTTTCATAACACATCAAGGAAATTGAGGAACAACGCTTCTCGGCTCACAGAGCTAAGATCGAAGTGTACGCAAGTTTCCTTCGTTCGGAACGACTTAGTTACGTGCCTGTAAGTGAGATTTGCCGAAAATTTTCATAACACATCAAGGAAATTGAGGAACAACGCTTCTCGGCTCACAGAGCTAAGATCGCTATGTACGCAAGATTCCTTCGTTCGGAACGACTTAGTTACGTGCCTGTAAGTGAGATTTGCCGAAAATTTTCATAACACATCAAGGAAATTGAGGAACAACGCTTCTCGGCTCACAAAGCTAAGATAAGAAGAAGTGTACGCAAGTTTCCTTCGTTCGGAACGACTTAGTTACGTGCCTGTAAGTGAGATTTGCCAAAAATTTTCATAACACATCAAGGAAATTGAGGAACAACGCTTCTCGGCTCACAAAGCTAAGATGGATGTGTACGCAAGTTTCCTTCGTTCGGAACGACTTAGTTACGTGCCTGTAAGTGAGATTTGCCGAAAATTTTCATAACACATCAAGGAAATTGAGGAACAACGCTTCTCGGCTCACAAAGCTAAGATGGAAGTGTACGCAAGTTTCCTTCGTTCGGAACGACTTAGTTACGTGCCTGTAAGTGAGATTTGCCGAAAATTTTCATAACACATCAAGGAAATTGAGGAACAACGCTTCTCGGCTCACAGAGATAAGATTGCTATGTACGCAAGTTTCCTTCGTTCGGAACGACTTAGTTACGTGCCTGTAAGTGAGATTTGCCGAAAATTTTCATAACACATCAAGGAAATTGAGGAACAACGCTTCTCGGCTCACAAAGCTAAGATGGAAGTGTACGCAAGTTTCCTTCGTTCGGAACGACTTAGTTACGTGCCTGTAAGTGAGATTTGCCGAAAATTTTCATAACACATCAAGGAAATTGAGGAACAACGCTTCTCGGCTCACAGAGATAAGATCGATATGTACGCAAGTTTTCTTCGTTCGGAACGACTTAGTTACGTGCCTGTAAGTGAGATTTGCCGAAAATTTTCATAACACATCAAGGAAATTGAGGAAACAACGCTTCTCGGCTCACAGAGCTAAGATCGCTATGTACGCAAGTTTCTTTCATTCGGAACGACTTAGTTACGTGCCTGTAAGTGAGATTTGCCGAAAATTTTCATAACACATCAAGGAAATTGAGGAACAACGCTTCTCGGCTCACAGAGATAAGATCGCTTTGTACGCAAGTTTCCTTCGTTCGGAACGACTTAGTTACGTGCCTGTAAGTGAGATTTGCCGAAAATTTTCATAACACATCAAGGAAATTGAGGAACAACGCTTCTCGGCTCACAAAGCTAAGATGGAAGTGTACGCAAGTTTCCTTCTTTCGGAACGACTTAGTTACGTGCCTGTAAGTGAGATTTGCCGAAAATTTTCATAACACATCAAGGAAATTGAGGAACAACGCTTCTCGGCTCACAAAGCTAAGATGGAAGTGTACGCAAGTTTCCTTCGTTCGGAACGACTTAGTTACGTGCCTGTAAGTGAGATTTGCCGAAAATTTTCATAACACATCAAGGAAATTGAGGAACAACGCTTCTCGGCTCACAAAGCTAAGATGGAAGTGTACGCAAGTTTCCTTCGTTTGGAACGACTTAGTTACGTGCCTGTAAGTGAGATTTGCCGAAAATTTTCATAACAAATCAAGGAAATTGAGGAAACAACGCTTCTCGGCTTACAAAGCTATGATGGAAGTGTACGCAAGTTTCCTTCGTTCGGAACGACTTAGTTACGTGCCTGTAAGCGAGATTTGCCGAAAATTTTCATAATACATCAAGGAAATTGAGGAACAACGCTTCTCGGCTCACAGAGATAAGATCGCTTTGTACGCAAGTTTCCTTCGTTCGGAACGACTTAGTTACGTGCCTGTAAGTGAGATTTGCCGAAAATTTTCATAACACATCAAGGAAATTGAGGAACAACTCTTCTCGGCTCACAAAGCTAAGATGGAAGTGTACGCAAGTTTCCTTCGTTCGGAACGACTTAGTTACGTGCCTGTAAGTGAGATTTGCCGAAAATTTTTATAACACATCAAGGAAATTGAGGAACAACGCTTCTCGGCTCACAGAGCTAAGATCGCTTTGTACGCATGTTTCCTTCGTTCGGAACGACTTAGTTACGTGCTTGTAAGTGAGATTTGCTTAAAATTTTCAAAACACATACAAGGAAATTGAGGAACAACGCTTCTCGGCTCACAAAGCTAAGATGGAAGTGTACGCAAGTTTCCTTCGTTCGGAACGACTTAGTTACGTGCCTGTAAGTGAGATTTGTGAGCCGAGAAGCGTTGTTCCTCAATTTCCTTGACGTATTTCGAGAATTTTTGGCAATTCTCACTTACAGAAACGTAACTAAGACGTTCCGAACAAAAAAAACTTGCTTACAAAGCGATCTTATCTCTGTGAGCCGAGAAGCGTTGTTCCTCAATTTCCTTGATGTGTTATGAAAATTTTCGGCAAATCTCACTTACAGGCACGTAACTAAGTCGTTCCGAACGAAGGAAACTTGCGTACATAGCGATCTTAGCTCTGTGAGCCGAGAAGCGTTGTTCCTCAATTTCCTTAATGTGTTATGAAAATTTTCGGCAAATCTCACTTACAGGCACGTAACTAAGTCGTTCCGAACGAAGGAAACTTGCGTACATAGCGATCTTATCTCTGTGAGCCGAAAAGCATTGTTCCTCAATTTCCTTGATGTGTTTTGAAAATTTTCAGCAAATCTCACTTACAAGCACGTAACTAAGACATTCCGAACAAAAAAAACTTGCTTACAAAGCGATCTTATCTCTGTGAGCCGAGAAGCGTTGTTCCTCAATTTCCTTGATGTATTTCGAGAATTTTCGGCAAATCTCATTTACAGGCACGTAACTAAGTCGTTCCGAACGAAGGAAATTTGCGTACATAGCGATCTTAGCTCTGTGAGCCGAAAAGCGTTATTCCTCAATTTCCTTGATGTGTTTTGAAATTTTTAAGCAAATCTCACTTGCAGGCACGTGACTAATGTTACGTCCCTATACTATCGCGGCGCGAAAACGATGAATTCGCGTTCTCGGATTTGTACCGGGCTATGTCGCTATTTCGGAATGTTTTCCGGGGATCACCCGCGACTGAGGGTTACCAGACTTTCGTAGAGTACGCGAATATACAAGTGAAGTTCGTGGTCAACAACGCGATTTTAATCGGAGCGAGGTATAGATTAACGGAACAGATTAGGTAACTTGGGTATTTCCTCAGAACGAAGCACTAGATTCTGCTCGAAGTTATTAATTAATTCATCTATATTTCTGAGATCGCGTTCGAAATCGTTGAACTTAACAGTACATAGACGGCACAATATTCCCCGTCTAGCAGAGCTCAACGCTTCGTTGCATTTAGAACACTCGATTCTACCAGGAATGTCGTAGCCTATTTCAACTGTATGCAAATTTACTGCGTGCCACTCGCGCAATTCGTTTCTCGGGAGATCACGATAACAACCGTTACAAAGGGCAGTTTTAGTTAACGTATGACATCTTCCAGATGCTCTAACACAGAAATAAGAAGGAAGGGTCTGTGTCTCTTCTATTCCAAACACCCGTTGCACGTCTTGTATGAACGGTGGACACATAGATGGTTGAGCAAGATATCAGTAGAAATTAAGTGGGTTTCTTATTATCTCTAAATTACTTTGTAACTTAACCTAGGAGACTTTTGGTTAAGAAAGGTTCTTAATGGATTTGGGTCAAAAAAGGTTTTTCCTTAATGGCTTTTCTAATGGAATTGGGTTAAAAGGGTCTTTAATGGCTTTGGGTCAAAAAAGTTTTTCCTTAATGGGTTTTCTAATGGATTTGGATTAAAAGGGTCTTTAATGGTGTTACGTCCAGACTCGGAGAAGGATGAGTCGACGGAAGGGCGCAACAACTATCTTTTATTTTCCCGAAATTAAACGTCTCGTGGCGTTTGGAATCGGATCGAACGAACTGACAGGTCTGAAAAGCAGGTAAACGACTGAGTCGCTGTTACGCTGGTTATTCAGACGTTCGTTTGGTGGTCCCTTTTCGGTAAGAGAATTTAATCTCTTTTACGCGGGATGGGACCAAGTGCGATCTTTTGACTAGAGGAATGAGTGGGGGGGGAGGTTAATAGAGTTATTTTGATTTTTAAATTAACAAAATATAAATTTATTCATTTTTAAAGTAAATGGTGGATATACATGATTATATAAAAAATTAAAATAAAATATTGTTGATTATAATTTCTCGGTGAGTGTACATGTGTATGTGTGTGTTTTAGTTCGCGGGTGTTACATTAATACGGAGGACATCAGTCAGAAATGCAATGGAATGATTTTACTGTTAAATTTAGATTCTGACTGGGTGATACAATGTGATGATTTAATTAAATATAAAAAAAAACAAACATGTGTGTGTATGAGTGAAAAAAGGAAATATGGAGTCATGGAGGGGGAAATGAAGGGAGATATTTTAGTTACTCTAATCTTAGTAGGATGAAGCGGATTCTAAGTCGGGTAGTTCATTGCAGAACTCCTCTATAGCTTTTATGAAATCTGCTTCTGAACACTGCGGGGAAGATGGGGGTGAATTGTTCAAAAGGATGGTGGATAGTGAGGAGAAGGAACGTGGGGAAAGCGGAGATTCGGTCGCTGGAGTGATATAGTCGGGGAAGTAGATGGGGGAGTAACTGGGGGAGGAGTATCTTGGCGAGGAAGAGAGAGTAGGTTCGGTGGATACGCGTAGTGGTTTTTTTATATACGTGTCGCAAAATTCGCAGTTTAACGGACGGCGAGTCCTCCGACTCCTGCGAATTGCTATTCGGCTGGATGTTATGGTATATGTAGTACCGGATCTGGTTTTCACTACGAAACCAGAGTGAGTGTAATATAGCGCTTATTTATTGCGAGGGTTAATGGTATAAATGAAATGGATGAATGTGACTTACTTTTTATTTTGAAGATGGAAGATGCAAGTTTTATAGTTAGACTGGCTTCGTGCCTTGTGGGTCGCTCTGGTTGCGGTTGACCAACGATGATGCTGGATGAGGACACTGGTATAGCACTAACTCTGATTTGCGTATCGCGGTGCCAAGGCACTTAATAAGACTATGTCGAAGCTGGAGAGCAAGTACGTAAGTGATCGTATGTCCCTTCGAGTCCTCTTTTTATATCTCTCTTTTCGGGGTGTATTCTAATTTCTAAGAGTGGGAATCTTCCAAAACTTTAAAATTGGTGATCAGTTCAGAATCCCTTGAGCTCTAGGTTTCCCTTACGCCCGTGATCTGATTAGACAAAGTCCAACTTTCTGTCGTTACTCAATGTGACGTCACAGAAGTTTCGTCATTATTGATTTAGTTGTATTCATCAGATATTTCGTGAAAATTTTATTATCTTTTCGGTATCAGCTTTTTTTTCCGCTGGAGAATTCTACTGCGAGGGTATCTACTGGTTTTTATTTAATTTTAGGCGGCCGGCGCGGTTTCGTCACCGGTCTCTCGCGTCTTTCTCACGGTTACTCGTAGATATAGATATTGATAAGTGACTAAATGTTTAAGGAATGTGTGACGCAAGATGCTTTATTTACCGAACGACTCATTTCTATCACCGATCGCTTATCATTGCCGCAACTTCGCGGAAGGGAGGAATCGTGGAGTTGCCGTACGTGGAGGTGCAGGACGTAACAATGGCTTTGGGTCAAAAAGGTTTTTCCTTAATGGGTTTTCTAATGGATTTGGGTTAAAAGGGTCTGTTATGTCTCCGGAGAGGCACGGTAGTTAAGATCGTTTGCCGGAAGGAATTTGGGAATTCGGGCTCCGCCCGAGTAACTCACTGATTTTATTATAAATAAAAATGACACCTTTGTATTCGGAATAAATACATATATATACGTAGTATTTATTATTCTCAAAGTGGATCTTATTGCAACAAAATTTTAATCGCTTTAACTTATTAATCCGTTTGTCAGTATACATAGTATATATATTTTGACTTTCTTTGCATACATATAACTAATACGTTATTTTATTTAAAAAAAACTTATAAATATATATCTCGCAATATCACAACATATTATTATAGTATTAGTTATATGTATGCAAAGAAAGCCAAAGTATACATACGTAGTATTTATTATTCTCAAGGTGGATCTTATGGCAACAAAATTTTAATCGCTTTAACTTATTAATCCGTTTGTCAGTATACATAGTATATATATATTGACTTTCTTTGCATACATATAACTGACACGTTATCTTATAAAAAAAAACTTATGGATATATATCTCGCAATTACACAACATGCTATTATAATATTATACGTATGCAAAGAAAGCCAAAGTATATATATTCAAAAATAATATATATGTGCTTATATTATATTATCTCACAATAATACAGTATAGTTTTATTTATGTAGAATTGGCATCGTTAATTTTATTGGCAATAAAATATTGCGTAAAGTAGCTCAATTTAATTGTACTTATAAATTCATTCACTTATTACTGTAACATCATACAGTTGAAGAATGATCTACATTGAAGTATGATATTACAGTAATACAAAAGTGAATGAATTTATAGGTGTAGTTAAATTGATATTATATTATTAAATTATATTATATTATATATAACTATATTATTGTTGAACATTATATATTAAAAATAAAACGAATGCCAATTCTATATAAATAAAACTCTATTATTGTAAGATAATACAAAAAAAAATAAAAAATATTTAAAAAAAAATACTTAAAATAAAAAATACTATATCTTCTTTGGTATCTTCTATGGCACTTCATTTATCTTCTTTGGCATCCCCTATGGCACTTTATGTTATATTACCTTATAATAAAACAGTACAGTTTTATTTATGTAGAATTGGCATTTGTTAATTTTATTGAATCTTATATACGCAATAAAATATTGCGTAAAGTAGCTCATTTTAATTATATCTACAAATTCATTTACTTTTGCATTACTGTAACATCATACAGTTGAAGAATGGTCTACATTGAAGTATGATGTTACAGTAATACAAAAGTGAATGAATTTATAGGTATAGTTAAATTGAGCTACGTTATACAAGATTTTATTGCCTATATAGAATTCAATATAATTAACGAATGCCAATTCTACATAAATAAAACTACTGTATTATTGTAAGATAATATAATGTAAGCACATATATATTATTGTTGATCATTATATACTAAAAATAAAATTAATGAATGCCAATTCTACAATAAATCTTTATTATTGTGAGATATTCTACATAAATAAAACTTTATTATTGTGATTTACTTATTATTATTAAACTTTATGATTATTAGATATTCTACATGAATAAAAAACTATATTATATTATTAAAAATAAAACGAATGCCAATTCTATTATATATAAATAAAACTCTATTATTGTAAGATAATATAAAAAATAAATAAATAAAAAATAAAAGAAAATACTTAAAATAAAAAATACTTTGTCTTCTTTGGTATCTTCTATGGTACTTTATTTATCTTTTTTGGCATCCGCTATGGCACTTTATGTTATATTATCTCACAATAATACCGTACAGTTTTATTTATGTAGAATCGGCATTCGTTAATTTTATTGAATCCTATATAGGCAATAAAATATTGCGTAAAGTAGCTCAATTTAACTGTACCTATAAATTCATTCACTTTTGTATTACTGTAACATCATACAGTTGAAGAATGGTCTACATGATGTTACAGTAATACAAAAGTGAATGAATTTATAAGTATAGTTAAAATGAACTACTTTATACAAGATTTTATTGCCTATATAGGATTCAATAAAATTAACGAATGTCAATTCTACATAAATAAAACTGTACGGTATTATTGTGAGATAATATAATGTAAGCACATATATATTATTGTTGAACATTATATACTAAAAATAAAATTAACGAATGTCAATTCTACAATAAAACTTTATTATTGTGATTTACTTATTATTATTAAGAAATTTATTATTATTAGATATTCTACATGAATAAAAAATTATATTATATTATTAAATATTATACGCTAAAAACGCATATATATTTTTTGCAGAAAAAATATAGATTTTTACAAAAAGCAATGAGATCACCTAAAAAAACCTCACAAAGGTAAAAAAAATACGCCAAGTATATAAAAAAATCTCAACTTGTATGCAAAAAAAGTTTATTATTTATTCCTAAAAAATAACTTTTAAAAAAATTTTTCCTTAAAAAATAATTTTCATACAAAATAAAAAACTAAAAAATGATTTTTCTTTAAAAAATAAAAACCTTTAAAAAATCAAAAATCAAAATTAAATATGAAATCAAGTTAACTAGCCAAGTACATAGAAGCAG
This sequence comes from Formica aquilonia x Formica polyctena, assembly GCA_907163055.1. Classification (NCBI taxonomy): domain Eukaryota; kingdom Metazoa; phylum Arthropoda; class Insecta; order Hymenoptera; family Formicidae; genus Formica; species Formica aquilonia x Formica polyctena. Next base: position 50,796 of record CAJQTV010001037.1, on the reverse strand, counting down.
TTCAGTTTGTAAGAGTTTGTAATTTAAAATAGTATTTGTTTGATAAAATCAGTCTTGCATTTATAGAAATATTATAGATTCTCTCAAGAAAATTAAAATGCATTTTATTTTTATAAAATTACGCTATTATGTCATCCCTCCCCCCCCCCCCCCCCAAATAAGTATTATATATAATATTAGGTATACAAATAAGTTTCCGCCGTTTTTTATCAAAAATTGGGCATTTATCGTGAAAGAACGGAACCTAATGTTTTATTTGAAGTATTGTCCATCGCTTGCCACTACTTTTTCCCATCTTTCTGGCAGCATACGGATACCGCGTCGGAAAAATGCTTCATCTTTTGAGGCTATCCACGAATCGACCCAATTTTTGGTATCTTCATATGATGTGAAGTGTTGCTCAGACAGGCCATGCGCCATCGATCTAAACATGTGGAAATCAGAAGGAGCAATGTCTGGTGAATACGGCGGGTGGGGTAAAACTTCCCAATTGAGTGTTTCCAAATAGGTTTTGACCGGCGCCGCAACATGTGAACGAGCATTATCATGCAGGAGAATAACTTTGTCGTGTCTGGAGTAGTGGGCGCGCTTTTCCTTGAGTGCTCGACTCAATCTCATCAATTGTGTTCGGTAGACAGCCCCAGTAATGGTTTCGTTCGGTTTGAGCAACTCATAATACACGACACCAAGCTGATCCCACCAAATGCATAACAAGAGTTTTTTTTCCATGAATATTTGGCTTAGCTGTAGATGTTGAAGCATGGCCAGGTGGTCCCCATGATTTCTTCCTTTTTGGATTATCATAGTGGATCCATTTTTCATCACCAGTGACTATACGGTGCAGAAAACCCTTTCGTTTATGCCTGGCAAGCAGCATTTCACATGTGAACAATCGGCGTTCAACGTTTCTCGGCGTCAGTTCATATGGAACCCAATTTCCTTGTTTTTGAATCAATCCCAATGATTTCAACCGATGTGAAATTGCTTGTTGAGTCACTCCCAATGTAAGTGCAAGTTCTTCTTGCGTTTGGCACGAATCTTGATCCAATAATGCTTCCAATTCCGCGTCTTCATACACTTTCGGCCTTCCGCTACGTTCTTTGTCTTCGATGTCAAATTCACCGTTCTTAAACTTTTGAAACCGCTCACGACAACTTCTCTCACTTAAAACAGCCTCACCATATGCTTCTACAAGCAATCGATACGCCTCAGCTGCAGATTTCTTCAAATTGAAGAAGTAAATCAACAGTTCCCGCAAATGACGCTTATTCGGCTCAAAACTCGACATTCTCGCACACAAAAGAATATATTATACTGATAAAAAATCACTAATATTTTAAGGTTATGTTATTGACTGATGTCCAATCTTACGATAAGGACGTTTTACATCTGACAATTTTAACCATAACTTACTGGTGGCGCCAACTTTTGTCAAACGGCGGAAACTTATTTGTACACCTAATATATAAAATAGCACAATTATATTGCGGATTTTATTACAAATAGTACATCATAAAACTACTTAACCCTTACTGCAATAACGTCAATCACATCGATCACCAATTTCGAGTTTAAAAGTGCCCCGTGCCAAACTGATCGACTTGTTTTGAAATTAATCATAAGGTTTACCAGATAGGCCTGAAAAGGATTAAAATTAAAGTGACATACAAATACTTGGCGTGCCCGATCTGAAATAAAAATTTCCAAAAGATTATCAGAAATCATTATCAATATATTAATAAAAATATATGACTTATAATGCGACACGAGCACGCCAAGTATTTGTATGTCACTTTAATTTTAATCCTTTTCGTTTCAGGCCTATCTGGTAAACCTTATGATTAATTTCAAAACAAGTCGATCAGTTTGGCACGGGGCACTTTTAAACTCGAAATTGGTGATCGATGTGATCGACGTTATTGCAGTAAGGGTTAAGTAGTTTTATGATGTACTATTTGTAATAAAATCCGCAATATAATTGTGCTATTTTATATATTACACTACGCAAAAAAATTAAAGAGCCACTTTCTTCCTTCTACAAAAAAGGCAATTTTCAAGTGGCTGCAACTTCGTCGCATATAATCGGATTGAGATCAATAAAAAAGCGTTACAAAGCTTGAAGTTTCTAGTTTTAGAATTTTTTAGTCAAGTCCAATTCTTTTCACTTGTTACGAAGTTACATTATGAAAAAGCAACGTCCGTCGGACTAAATTTTTCAAAAGTTCGTCAAAGAATGCCGAAGAAAAAAAAATTGTAGCACAATTTCGTTAATTGGATTTTAAAGAGCAGAGTTTTATCTTTAATTTGCTTTTTTAATGAATGTCCTACGATTTTTTTTCGCCGAGTAATTCACTACTGAAGTAAAATCAATCTATTGACTTTGAGCGTTCATAACTAGTGAAAAAATTATCGCACAATGATCATTAAAAAAGCAATTTAAAGAAAAAGGTCGGCACTTTAACATGTACTAATTGCTTTTTCAATTAATATCCATTGTTAAAGTGTAATCATTACTTTAAAATCAAGTAAAAATTGCACTTTTTCCCTTTTTCATTTAAATCAATGCAACTTAATGAAAAAACGTTAACATTTTTATGAACTCTACAATTTTTACAAGTAAAAAGTATCCCAATTACATGTACAATCGGCCGAATCGATAAGATTTTTTTTTCTCTATATCTCGAAGACTTAAATCAAGTCTAAAATGAAAAATTCAATTACCGCCGGCATTAGCGTTATCCAAAGCGTACCACGTGGAGGCAGTGATGCCAGAATGGCCACGCTAGCAACACGCAACCGTAGTGGAGGGGATGACGCACACAAGCGCAAACCGCGTACGTGTGAGCTCGGCGCTTCGGCTGGCTTCGGATAGCAGAAGAGGACAGATATACTGTTTGCTGTCTCTCTCCTTCTTATCGAGCCGGCACGAAGACCGGGCGGTACACGTCACACGTCGCTTGGTCGCTTCTCGATTGTCGCTTCTTGCTATGCCTTAAATATTTTTTTCAGCCTTTTTGTATGAGATATATTATCTATTATATATCTATTATATAATATATTTATAATTAAGATACGTATATAAATTACTTAAAGTTTTTAATCCACGTAAAAATGCATTTTCAATCAAAGATTTGAAAGAAGGAATATCCGTGTGGAGACAACAAAAGGAAAAATCATACATTTGATTGTACGATAAATGTATCGATTTTCCGACAAATGATAAAAAATAATGAGAAGTACTATAAGAAATTTTAAATATTTAAAAAATATGTCATATAATAATATTTAACTTTAGTTTCTATACATACATATTTACAATATCATTACAATACACAAACGTATATACGTACCACATTTATACGTTTGTGTCGTTGTCAAACGATACTGAATGATGATTTTCCACACCACCTATATGAGGTACCACCAATGGCGGTAAGATTTTTTTAACGTGGATCTTCGCCTGTAGCCATATCATACCACATTATAATATACAGGGTGAGTTTTTTAACTTGAAACTGTAAAATATCTCGGAACCCCCCTTTTTTTATTACATATTCTTGTAGCTTATCTCGAGAGCATTTCAAAACACTATAATAAAGTATTTTTTCATTAAGTACTTTTTGAGTTATTTTATATCTTAATCTGACATATTTTGATATAAAAAATAAAATATCTCGTAAAATATTTAGTTTTCGATAATCTTACCGTAATATTTTTATGTACAGAATAATGAGACAAATCAATTAATAAAAAAAAAAATAATCGTTTTTAAGAAAAAGTATGTAATTATTTACAATGTATTTTTTTAAATTATTTACAATGTATTTTTTTAAATTATTTGTTTTTTTCTTTACACTAATTGATTTGTCTCATTATTCTGTACATAAAAGTATTACGGTAAGATTATCGAAAACTAAATATTTTACGAGATATTTTAATTTTTATATCGAAATATGTCAGATTAAAATATAAAATAACTCAAAAAGTACTTAATGAAAAAATACTTTATTATAGTGTTTTGAAAAGCTCTCGAGATAAGCTACAAGAATGTGTAATAAAAAAGAGGGGTTCCGTTTAAAAAAACGTCGATTACATTGATCTCATCTTGAAAAGGTCACTCAAGGTCAAATCCATATTTTTATCATGTGGCCCCCTCCGAACCCTACAACTTTTGTTTGAAACATTTTTTTCGATAAAGCTTACTTTCCGAGATATTTTACAGTTTCAAGTTAAAAAACTCACCCTGTATAATATGCTCTATTGTATCTGTCATTTATAGAATATTTTTTACACACTTGTTTTTGCAAGTGTGATGTCAATTAATGACAATAATTTTTTTACACACTTGTTTTTACAAGTGTGATATCAATTAGTGACAACAATTTTTTTGAACATTTGCTTTTACAAGTATGATGTCTATTACAGACAAAATTTGTTTTACAAACATATCATAACGCGAGGAAAGCTCTTCATTGTATTATATAAATAATAATACCCAATTATATTATTTATTTTATTTGCATATAAATAATAATGCCCAATTAAATAATATTATTTATTTTATTTTGAACGTTATTATTGCATATTAATAATCGAAGTATTAGCAATATCATTATCAGCAGCACATAGTGTTAAACTGCTCTTTTTCTTAGGACAAATAGAATATAATTTGTCTGACGACATGAGAGACAAATGGTTTTCATTTATCACCATATCTAAAACTGTTTCTTTTTTTGCTTTTAATGCTGATTTTAACACACAACTAGCGTTTATACATGCAGATGAAAGCTTATTTCTTTTTTTCGTTTTTAAATCTGATAGCAAAGAAAACATTCTTTCTGGGTCGGCATTTGAATTTGGAAGTGATCTAACAGCATTTAAAAGAGACTTCATATTGGGATACGTACGTTTTAAAACTGTTTTCCACATCTCATCAAAGTTTAATTTTGAAAAATGTTCTTTTTCTGCTGTTGTAAAATCTAGATGTAAAGTATGCCACTCTTTTTTTAAAGCATTTTCGTCAAAGCCACCAAGGGCTTGAGCAATAAAAGAAACATCATTAAATGATGTTTCTCTGTCAATACTGCATAATGCTGTGTTGAATTGGAAAACTGTTAATTTACATAAAAATTTATTTTTAATGGGCGATCTTTTACTAATTTCCTCGGCAGGAGTCACGTAAAATTGTAGACAATTATCTCGAACATTTCCAATTATGTCTGCGCGTCCCTTTTTCATTAAACTTTCGAGATATTCTTCACATTCAGATCCTAAATTTATATCATTTAAAGATTTTTGGTTTTTTTTTCAGAAAATTTAAAATCATTACATACATTTTTTACAAGCTCTGGTTTCAAAAAATGTTTGGAAATTCTTATTAAAAGTTCCAATGACTTTGGCTGCAACAAGTGAATTCTTGTTTCCACAGCTTGAAAAAATGCATTAAAAGAATTAGAAAATTTAAAATATGCTTTAAAAATAACAAATATGCTTTTACATCCGGATTTTCCATCACAGATAATAAACATCAAAGAGTTCCGAAGTCTCGCTCGCCAGGCTCCCTTTATCTGTAACCTTTGACGTGTATATGTCATCTTATTATAAAAAATAAAATCTCTGTATTTCGCATTTTATATATCTGAAAATAATTGTAATGGATTAATTACATTTTTGCGATTAAAATGACACTAAATATGACATAAATCGGATTATTTTTAATGAAATAAGTAATCATAATTTTAATTACATAATTGATTAAAAATTATCCGATTTCGTGTTTCGTATTATTTTAATTGGTAAAATATCATGAATTCATTGTAATTATTTTCGGATCAATAAGCGCGAAAAACAAAAATTTTACAGTAACGGTATATAACGCGAGAGATTATAGATAAAGCGAGCCTCGCAAGCGAGACTTCGGAAGTCTTTCATGTTAGCTATCTCGCTTGCTCCTCATTCGTTCTCTCTCTCTCTCTCTTTCTCTACTTGTTCTTTATTGTATTCTTTCATTCCCATTATTATATTCTTTTATTTGCTCAACTTTTATTCTTTCTATTCTTGTTTTCCTACATGATAATAAATTAATTTATTCATCTTTATTTTATAAAGCGTAAATAAGATATTGTATATTTTCCCAATCTAAAAAGGGCATGTTATTGACATTGTTGTCGCTTTTCCGCGATCTTGATTGGTTGTCTTGTTCATGCGCTTGCTTCACTCGTGTGACTTGCTTTACTTGTGTGACTTGCTTCATTCGTGTCGTTTGACAGTTTGTCATTTGACAGTTTGTTGACAGTGTTGACAGTTAAAAAATAAATATTAAATATAGTTAAATATATTTAATAAATATAGAAAGAAAGAGGAAGAAGGAAAGACGAATAAAGAAAGGTATGTATATCATATATGTATATTGTGTGTATATATGTATATTGTTGTATGAAAAATACGTATACTATTTTTTTTATACTTATATATTTTTTTTTATACTTTATAAGTATATATTTAATGTATATTACTTATTAATATAAATGATTCATTTAATATTAATATAAAACGTTTCTTATAATATATATATTACTTATAAACGATACATTAATATAAACGATTCATTTAATATTAATATAAAACGTTTCTTATAATATATATATTACTTATAAACGATACATTAATATAAACGATTCATTTAATATTAATATAAATGTTTCATTTACAGTTAAAGAAAAGACGAAGAATAGGCGAGAAAGAGAGAGGAAGGGAGAGAGAGAGAGAGAGAAAGGAAGGAAAGAAGAGAAAGAAGGAGGTTTTATGTAAAATTAAAGAAAAGGAAGAATACGCAAAAGACAGGGAGAGAAAGAGATAGACAGAAAGAAAAAAGGAGAAAGAATATAATATTAGGTAATATTATTGTTTAATATTATCATTTAATATTGTTTGTTAAATATTATTAATAAAGATTATTAAATATTATTAATATTATTAATATTATTAATATCATTTAATAAAACAATAAAGAATCTTAATTGGAATAAAAGATATATCATTTGTGATACTGTTGTGACTGTTTCTCTGAAATAAAATTACAAAATTTATAGGCATTTACAGGCAACATTAATTTTTTTACATTATTTATCAGAAAGATTTTTAAAGTCAAGAATATTTCAAGATTATTCGAAAAGAGACCATATTTTTCTTTATTTTGACATCAATTATACAAGAGAGAACAGAAAGGGGATGGAAAGAAAGAAAAATATATTTGTCATTTGATAAAAGAACTCAAGGTACTTTGAGAGCTAACAAATTAATTTCTTTAAAAAATAAAACTCTTCTTTTTCTTTTATGCCATCAAACCATCTTTAAAAATTTTTTCGATATCTCGCCTAATTATCAAAATATTGAATTGTAACAATTGATTATTTGATTATTTTTGATTAATTGATTGCACGTCCCATACCTTCGTATATGTATATACGCGTAACATATAACTCAAATTAAAAAATTAGTGAATTAATTTTGTAATAAAATTGTTCTTTGTTCGAGGACAAACAACAATTTCATATCTGGAAAAAGAGCGATAAAATTGCTTTAACACATTGTTACTTCCTAATATGAAAATTAAAATATCTTTAAATAAGAGAGAATTTGAGATATTATCAATTCATTATTTTTTAATTTACTCAAGCTGACAATAATAAAATAATTCAAGGCACTAACAAAAATTAGTAAACATTAATATTAAATAAAAGTGAAAATAATAACTTGATTATCTTTGAAACCATATTTTCATTAAATAAAACTTAAATTTGCGATATCTCCCAATCTTGCTACTTAAAGATATCTCAGTATTGAATTGAGTAACGTATTGTCATAAAAATACGTCATTAATCGAAAATTTCAGTATATGTATAATAGCACTCCCATAACCAACAAAATCTCTATACAAATGGACATATTCTTTTAATTGCTTATGATATATCGACAAACGAATATGCGTAATTTCTATGATTTGTGTCGATGTGATAAAATTATATATTCATCGAGTTATCTACACAAGACAAGCATATAAATTATATTTTATAATATAATTTCAAGACGTACATGCATCATATGAATCCCTTGTGGACATAATGTATGCTTATCACACATAACTATACATTATTAATATTTTAATATTTTAAATTTTTAAAATATTAAAATATTATTATAGTTAATAATTTAAAAAATTTTTTGTTTACAGTTAAAGAAGAGATGAAAAATAGGAAATAGAAAAAGATAGAGAGAGGAAGAGAAAAAAAGAGAAGGAAGAGAAAGAAGAACGCTTTATTTAAAATTAAAGAAGACGAAGAATAAGCGAGAGAGAGAGAGAGAGAGTGAGGAGGGAGGGAGAGGGGGGGGGGGTAGAAAGAGAGAGAGAGAGTGAGAAGGAAGAAAGAAGTAATAATATTGTTAAATTATTAATTAAATATTGTTAAATATTATCGATATTTACCATATTATAAATAAGTATTTTTAAATATTATTAATAGCTTTAATTATTTTAGTTATTTAATTTTATTAATGTTATATTTTACAAAGAGGAAAGAATATAATATAAAATAATTTATTATTATTATATAATTATTTATTACTTATTACTTAATAACTGAGTTATTACATTTATAATTAATTAATTGATAAAAATTGTAATTAATTAATAAATAAATTATTAAATAATTGATAATGATGATGATAATGATTATGATTATGATGATGATTATTTTGATGATGATAATAATCAAAAGAGAAATTATTAAGAAAAATTAATTTTTTGAGAATTAGAAAATAATAATTTTGTTTAATATTTCAAAAAAGAGAAATAAATTTTATGTGAATTAAAGTTATATATAGTCTTGAACAATTTTATATTTGTTAGTGTAATTAAATTATTAATTATTTTTAATATATTTAAAATAAAATGCCAAGACGTAGAATTGAACGTACTTTAGAAGAAGAAGAAGAATTACAACGTCAACGTCGTGAAAGGAATGCAGAGAATCAGCGTCGTCGTCGTGAGATTGCGAAAACAATCGCTAATAATAGTAATATAAATTCTATGAATGTTGCACCACTTTATCGAAATTGTGCAGAAAGTCAATCTCGTTATCGTTCACGACAGAAAAATCAGCCTCGTTTAAATAATAATAATACAATGTTAATTAATAATGTTATTGAATATTATATTGGTTCTATGGACGTGTCTTGTGTTCATTGCAATGCAAAACATTTTGCATCTGAAAGAATATCTAATAGGGGAAATTCTTTTCACGATTGCTGTAATCATGGTGCAGTGTATTTGCAACCATTACCTGAACTTCCTCAATTTATTCGTAGTTTATTCGATGGTAGTCATGTAAAATCTAATGATTTTTTTCAATATATTCGTAGTTATAATAGTTCGTTTTCATTTGCATCGTTTAACGCTAATTTAATTAACTTTCAAGATAGACGACCTGGTCCATATTGTTTCAAAATACAAGGGCAAATTTATTATCAAATTAATACAGCATTATATGCTGCACAAAATGAAAGTCCTTCTTTTGGTCAACTTTTTATTGTGGATTCAAATGAAGCGATAGATCATCGTCTTAATCAAAATTCATATTTAGATTTTGAAATTGTACAAAATCTGGAACATATAATGCGGGAAATTAATGTATTTGCTCAATCTTATCAAATGATGGGTGAGGAATTAGAAAATCAACGGCGTTTAGAAATGGAATCTGATGAATTATTACCGGAATTACAATTATTATTTACTTTAAAGCCAGGTATGGATCAGACGTCGATATAATGCTCAGAGAACTAATGAAGTAGCTGCTGTTTTTTATACAACTGCTGATGGAGAAATTCCAGAATCATACGTTACAATACGTAATAGAAATACTAAAATTTTACAAAAAGTTAGTATTATGGACCCAAATGTTGAACCATGGATATATCCATTGTTTTATCCATATGGCACTCAAGGATGGCATCGTAATTTAACAAAATTAAATAGTGATAGACGAATAACTAGAGGACAGTATATTAAATATCGTATGGGTATTCGGGATGAATTAAATGTTTTTTTATTAGGACGTCGCTTATTTCAGCAGTGGTTGGTAGACAGTTATGTAAAAATTGAAAAAGATAGAATTGATTATTGCAAAAATCATCAAAAAGAATTACGTACTGAAACATATCAAGGTTTAAAAGATTATATACAAACTATGGCGAATAATTTAAATGCTCGTATTGGAAAAATGGTTGTACTTCCTTCTACATTTATTGGATCGCCGCGTAATATGTTACAAAATTATCAAGATGCAATGGCAATTGTTAGTAAATTTGGTAAGCCAGATCTTTTCATTACCATGACTTGCAATCCAAAATGGCGTGAAATCGAAGAAAATCTCTTCCCCGGTCAACAAGCTTCTGATAGACCTGACATTTGTGCTCGTGTTTTTAATATTAAAAAATATTATTTAATTGATTTAATCGTTAAGCAAAAATTCTTTGGTGAAGTAGCAGCGTTTGTGTACGTTATTGAATTTCAAAAACGCGGTTTGCCACATGTTCATATGTTGATTACTTTAAATTACAATTTTAAAATAACAACTCCATAGATTGTTGATAAATACATTTCTGCTGAAATTCCAGATCCATGTGAAAATCGTATTTTACATGATATAGTTATGAAACATATGATTCATGGACCTTGTGGCGATTGGTGTTTGGTAGATGGACGATGTTCGAAACATTATCCGAAACCTTTTTTCGAAGAAACTAGAATGGATGAAAATGCTTATCCTTATTATCGTCGACGAGATAATGGTAGAAATTTTGAACGTCCTGGCGGATATATAGTTGATAATCGTTATGTTGTTCCATACTGTCCTATTTTATCGATTATATTTAATTGTCATATTAACGTTGAAATAGTTTCAAGTATCAAATCAGTTAAATATCTGTATAAATATATTTATAAAGGACATGATGTTGCTGCTATAACCGTTAAACCAATAACAGAAAATGTTATTATTGATCATGATGAGATACATAATTATATCGAAGCTCGTTATGTTGGACCTGTAGAAGCCAGTTGGCGTATTCTTGGTAAAAAATTACAAGATAAAAGTCATGCTATAATGCGTTTGCCAGTCCATCTTCCTAATGAACAAAATATTATAATCGAAAATGAAAATATTGATGACGCAATGACTTCTGCTTTAAATCAAGTTACTATGTTAATAGATTATTTCTCATTGAACTTACGCGATGAAGAAGCAAGACAGTATTTATATATAGAAATTCCACGCTATTATACATTTAAAAAAGAGAAAATTAATGGTAGAAATGTATTGCGTTGGGTTAAACGTAAAAGTCATTATAATTGTATAGGACGAATGTATTCTGTTAGTCCAGCACAAACAGAATTATATCATTTACGGTTATTATTGCTTACAGTAAAGGGGGCTACAAGTTTTAATGATTTGAGAATTGTAAATGGAGAATTTTGTCAATCATTTTCTGCGGCATGTTTGGCGTTAGGTTTAATCGAAGATGATGATGAATGGAAACGAGCTATGAACGAAGCTATTGGATGGATGATGCCTCGACAACTTCGTAGATTATTTATACGTATATTATTACATTGTCAGCCACTACATCCTGAAGAGTTATGGGAAAATTTTAAAGTAGCAATGTCTGAGGATTACGTTCGACATTTTGGTATGTTACAAGGACATAATAAAGCTTATGCGCAAATTAATAGTATGCTTCGTGCGGAAGGTAAAAGTCTTGCTGATTATCCACAAATGGAACAGTTAATAGAAAATAGCGGAGAGGAGGATTACATGACTCTTGAAGAAACTATGGAAATAGGCACTAAACAATACAAACAATTAAATGATAAGCAAAAAGAGATAGTCGATCTTTTATTAAATAGATTAGATAATAATAATAATCATAATAATCATTGTTTTTATATTGATGGTCCGGGTGGATCAGGTAAAACATTTATATACACAACTATCTATTATTTAGCTAGAATTAGAAATACACGCGTGTGCACAATGGCTTTTACGGGCATTGCAGCGACATTACTACCTACTGGAAAAACAGTTCATAAGACATTTGGATTATCGGTTCCATTATTTGCTGATTCATCATCTGCTATTAAAATCCAGTCAGAAGAAGCTCAATATTTGAAGGAAACTGATATTTATATTTGGGATGAAGCACCAATGGCACCACGATATGCTTTAGAGATTATGGATAGAACATTGCGTGATATTATGAATAATGATTTTCCTTTTGGTGGAAAAATTGTTTTATTAGGTGGTGATTTCAGACAACTTTTGCCTATTAAAATGCATGCTACTCGAAGTGAAATTGTGAATCTTTCTATTAAATTTAGTTCTACTTGGAAACATTTCGTAAAATTTTCTTTAACACAAAATATGCGAGTTCTCCCAGAAGAAATTGAATTTGCTAAATTTTTATTGGATATGGGAGATGGCATATTAAATGATTTTAATGATAATATACAAATTCCTGATAGTTGTGTAGCGCCTATTAATGCTGATATTATGGAAGATATATATGGTGATTTAATACGAAAAAAGGAGTTTGGTAAAGTAGCTAATTGTGCGATACTTTCTGCAAGAAATGTTGATGTAGACGAAATCAATAAAAAGGTTGTTGAATTATTAGATATAGCTGATGAACGAATTTATACAAGTGTAGACAGCGCTGTAAATGATGATAATGGTGATATCGGTGAAGCTTTGTTACCAGAATATTTAAATAGTTTATCTCCACCATCTCTTCCTCCTCATGAATTGCGTTTAAGACCAAATTCTATCATTATGTTGATTAGAAATCTTAGTATTAATGAAGGTCTTTGTAATGGTACTAGATTAATGGTTATAGAGCTTGCAGATCATTTATTGAAGTGTAAGATTTTAACTGGTGACAAAGCAGAAGACATTGTTTTTTTAAATCGTATAACATTATATTGCGAAAATATATATCCTTTTACTTTTTCCAGAAGACAATTTCCAATAAAATTAGCTTTTGCTATGACAATTAACAAATCACAAGGACAAACGTTTGATAGAATCGGTCTAGATCTTCGTAAAGATGTTTTTAATCATGGGCAACTTTATGTTGCTTTTTCGCGAGTTCTTTGCAAGCATTAAAAGTTTATCTTGGTAATCAACGAAATAATAGATACGTTAAAAATTATGTATACAAGGAAATATATATTTAACTTTCTGATTTTTGAATCATTCTCTTTATCTTTTTCTTTCTCTCTAATATGTAATATGACAGAAAAAATATATTTATGTAAAAAATAAATTATATGGTTTTATTAAAACAATTAGACAATTTTTAAAGTCTTAAGAGAAATGTTACATTTTAAAAGAAAAGAAAAAATAAATTATAATATACCTTCTTCCTCTCCTAATCATTTTCTAATTTAAATAACTTTTATACATAAAACGATTATTTTAATTTTAGTAAAGAAAAGAGAGAGAAAGAAAAGAAAAGAGAAAAAAGAGGAGAGAGATGGAGAGAAAAGAGGATGTAAAAATTAAAGATGTAAATTTAAAACGGAAATTTTGATAAGTTAAGACAGAGTAGAAGAAATATTATATATTACTATTATTGTTTTTGTTATATTGATATATTAATTGTTATATTATATTATTATTGTTATATTGATGTTATTATTTATTATATTTTTTATTATTATATAGTTGCAAGCATTAATGTACTTTGTAATTGAATAATTTAAAAAGTATAAGAAGTTTTATATATTATAAACTCAATTTTTATTTTATGTAAATAAATAATAGTCAAATTATTCGTAAACTGAAAAAAGTAAAATAGAATAAAAATTTTAAAAATCTATAAGAAATATATATACATATATATATATATATATATATATATATATATATATATATATATATATATTTTACAACATAATCTTTACTATCGCAATACAAAGTAGATAAATGATTATTTATGAATGACTTGATCATTGCAGCAGTGGCACTGTTGAGCATTAGTTATACCTTTCTACCTTAAAAGAGAAAAAAAGTTGTAAAGAGTGTTGCAGGAAGTTGTATCAAATTTACAAGATCACCGAAAATTGGTGTGACGATATCTATGGATTATTTGAGTGCTCCCTTAATAGGCTAAACAGAAACGGAGATTTATCGAAGATGCGCCGATCGGATCGTTCAGGGATGCTTGCAAAACGGTGGAATTTATGTAAAGCACGGACAAAGTTTAGCGGCAATCAATCATATTTTACCAAAAGAATATATCAAAAGTTTGTCTGTATTAAAAATATATTATTATTAATATACATTACAATGTAATCATATATATTCATATATTTTGTATGTTAAAGTGATAATATAATGAAACATGAAATTAGAACTTATAATTATAGAAACTTGCAATTAATAAACATGTAATTAATAAAACTTGAAATTATTATTAACTGTTCAACTATAAACTATAAACTTATTAATTGTAAACTATTAAATACATAAAACAATATGTATATAGACAATTTACACAGAACTTCTTTTATTCTGTACCTGAAAAAAATATTGTCCATTAAAATAAATATTATATATATAACATATTTTCTTTTCTTCCTTTTATATAAAAAGTTTTATATATTAGAAACACAATTTCGATTTTAACAGTTAAATAAATAATTTATAAACTAAAAAAAGTGATATAAAAGAATAAAAATTGTACAAATTTAAAGAAAGACACATATATTATATTTTTTAATACAATAATTAGGATTTTGTAAACAACTTTTGTCTGAAACATTTTTCCATATCTTTCATATTTTTCAAGATATTTGCCTGGGGCAATAAAAATGATACACCCTATATATATATATATATATATATATATATATATATATATATATATATTATTAATATGTGTATATTATATATTATCATTTACTGCATTAAAATTTTACAGTTAATAAAAAAATACATAATATTAAAAATATATGATACACTATATATAGTGTAGTTAGAGAGTATTATTTAGAGAGTATTATTTATAGAGTATATTTTTGGAAATTGTACAATTGTTATCCGAAATATTCTATTCCATATATATTAATTCATGAGTGAACTATTTAATTGTTCTAATTAAAATTGAATTTGTAATATGTAAAACATATATAAAAAAGGAAAAAGAAAATATATATTATATGAACTTCTAATTTATAAATGCCATCTGTTATTGACCCGCAACCGATAAATTTATTCAATTTATTTATTATGTGTTTTAGTAAAATTTGTTTTGACAAACTCTTCCAATACTACAAAATATTTAATTTTATATATAATAAAGCTTTTAAAATAAAAGTCACTGAAAGACTTTTCAATTTAAAAATAGAAAAAATTTTTAATTTTATAAATAGAAAAAATATTTTGAATAAAAAAGAATTGTTTAATTTAAAAAAAAACAAAAAAAAATAAAAAGAATAAATTACTATATATCCTCCTATGATTATCTTCTAATTCTAATTAAAAAATAAATTTAAATAAAACGGTTTTTTATCAACAAATATATAGAAAATGTATTTAATATGGATAGAAATATCATCATTAACATGACCATAAAGATATCTATATAAATATATATTTAGTATACATAAGAGAACTTACTAACGCGACCGGATGTATTTAATATTTCACGTAATTTTGTTAATATAGGTTTATCATTTAATGTGCAAATTGGTTCGAATTTACCCAAGTTTGTAACAACAGTGTTGTTACGAATTAATAATTCGTATGAAAACATTCCCGTTGTTAAAATTTGCAATTTTTGGTGTTCTGGCTTGAACACCATCTAAATGTATAATCTATACATATGTATTTTATATTAAATATTTTTAATACATTACATATATATATGCGTTAGTTTTTAAAGAATATATATTAAAGATAAACTAAATAAGATATTATTAATAAGATATAAAATATTATTATAAGATATTATAAGATATTATTTATTTTATTCTTTTATTATTATATATATTTATAGAATTATAAAGAAAAAAGATAAGGGCACTTACATGATTCGATAATATAAGATGTTCTACATGATCGATGTCTTCGTTCCATACAACCACTTGAACTTTTTTTCCATTATTATTATTCAAGTAGAATTTAAAAAACTTAAATTGTTGTTTATTTCCGACTAGGCGTGGAGACTCAATACCATCAACATAGCCGATTATTTCACTATATATTGTAATATAGAATAAATAAAAATAATATAGAATTAATAAAAATAATTTTTTTTCATGATTATATATAAAACATTCGATGGTTAAGACACTCTAAATAATAAAAAGAAATTGATATAAGAAAGGACAGGTTTATAAAAATAATTATACAAGGTGGTTTAAAAATATGGAAACGATCAAATATTTCTCATAAACAATACATTTTACAAAAAAAAAGGTTTCAGGTAAAAGTTGTATGAGCAAATTATAATTTTTTTTAATATGGTCCTTCGTGAGCTTAATATTTCAATAAGAACACATTGATAATATAATAGATATTTAAAATAACAATGCTTATTAACTCTAAAATTTTGGAAAATATTTTAGTTTGTTCACGCGTGAACTAATATATTAAAATATATTTTACTTTATTTAAAGAATTTATTGCTAGATAAGATTTATATAGATTTATATATTTTCAGTAATAAAAGTTTACGATTAATTCAAGGTAATTTACAAATTTATCAAAAAAATAATTTGAGAGACTTAATTTTTAGTTAGTTAATGTTAAAAGTTTAAGAAGAGATTGTAAATATGTATATATGTTAATTACGTAACATTTTTGCTAAATTAAAAATTAGGTTTAGAAAAAAAAACATTTATAGAAAACATGAGAAAAATTTATTAAAAAAATGAAAATAACCGTAATACTCTGCCCTAAAAAATCGATAAGATATAGATCTAAATTTTTTCGAAATTGTACATTAGTATTAATAATTATATTAATAATTAATTTTATCGTACATTATCACTTCAATCAAACCCATATTTTTGTTGATAAATAAAATTATAATTATTAATTTTTTGTTTTTAATAAAAATGAATTTGACATTTACTTACACAGTTGAATCGTAAATTTGTATATTATCCAACACATCATTAGGAGTTAATAAGTTTTCTGCATTGTTTTGCAAATCTTCATATTCTTTATTTTCAAACACATCATTAGAGATTAATAAATTTTCTGCATTCTCTTGCAAATCTTTATTTTCTTCTTTATTTTCCATGTTTCTTCGCGTAGTTTTCCACTTCTCACTTTTCAATTTCGTACCGTTGAATACAACAAATTCAAAATAATAAACATTAGTAATTTCGTTAAATTTTTGTTTAAATTGCAAAATTCAAAAGACAAAAAGTTTGATCAATAATTGTTACTCTGAATGTAGTCAAATATATTCAATAAATATATTCGATTATTTATGAATGTAACGGAGATCAAAAAGAATCAGAACAAGAAATATATATATATACTATATATATCAGAACAAGAAATATATACAGGGTGTCCCAAAGAACCCTTGACAACGCTTGTGAGCAGGTAGAGCACAGCAAACTGAACAGAAAGGTCCTGTACCATTTTTTTCTATAACGCTTAATAAAGGAGTTATTATTGAGTATAGTCTGGCCAATCAGCGCCGACCTTTAGCCGCGCGCCTGGTAGTGTGCGTGAGCGCTCCGTCGCTACGGCGACACACACTAAAAGACGGGCGGCTCACTGACGTGCGTCCGGCTAAAAGTCGGCGCTGATTGACCAGACTTTACTCAATAATAACTCCTTTATTAAGCGTTATAGAAAAAATGGTACAGGACTTTTCTGTTCAGTTTACTGTGCTCTACGTGCTCACGAGCGTTGTCAAGGGTGCTTTGGGACATCCTATATATATATATATATATATATATATATATATATATATAGAGGGTGTATGCATATATAAATATGGATATTATGTGTGTGTGTGTGTGTATGTATATATTCTACATAATATATCTGTACACGTATACACGTATACACATATGCACGTATATACGTATGTATGTAGATATGTACCTAATGTACCTAATGTACCTATGTACGCATGTACATACGTATGTATGTATATATGCATATATGTATGTACGTATGCATATGTATATGTGTGTGTGTATTTGCGTGTGTGAGCGTGCGTGTGTGTCTGTTATTTATTATGGTAAAAAGCGCGCGCGTAGCGCGCGCCTGTGTTGTTCTAGTATAAATAAAAAAAGTATTATGTATGTGTGCGTGTGCGTGTGTATTTTTGTATGTGCATGTGTTGTATTTAACTAAAGTGAAACGTAATTATGTATTGTATTAACTATATATAGTGAAATAAAAAAATAAAATAACGTATTGTATATCTCATTTATGCTATTTAAAATAAAAATAAATAAATTTATTTATTTACGTGTAGAGATAAAAATAAAATAGAACAATAAATGTTGAACAAATACAAAAATATAATAATGAGAATGAAAGAATAATGAATGAACAAAAGGAGAGAGAGAGAGAGAGAGAAGCGCGAGTAAACGCGTAAGCGAATATGCTAGAAGAATAAAGCTAAGCGATATGCAGTACGTAGTAAGCGAACGATTAGAAAGAGAGATACAGAGAGAAACAGAGTAAGTGTATGATCGAAAGAAAAAAGATATTAGAAATTGCGATATCTTAGTGCGTACATGTATATTACTCTCTCACGCATGAATTAAAGTTTGCTAATTTATCAATTAATTATTGTATTATATATATAGTAAGTGAAACTTTAAATGCTCGGTTATCAATTATTAGACATATGAATCACAGGCGATCATCTAAATCATAAGTTGTAGAGTGAAAGCTATTACATTTTAGAAAATACTGCTTAAAAATAAATTGATAAAAATTTATGTTATTTAATATTTCCAGAATTATTCCATTGCAAAATTTAAATTTTGAAATTTTAAGGGACACCTTGTATATAGCATATAATGTGTAATATACAAAAATAATACAATTATTATTAATTATACAGAATAATCCATATAATTAATTTTATATAATATTTTCGTTAAATATAAATAATGTTTTTATGTATAAAATTAGTTTAGCAATATAAAAACAATGTTTTTATTCGGTTGTACAATATTCATTTATTAAGATAAACATTTATAAAGATGTGCATTAGTTTTCATTTTCATCATAACGCGATATCTATAGCAGTCAGTACGTAAGTATGTACGTATCGGGCAGTGAGTCGGCTGTACGCACACACACATGCAAAAAGACGAACGCGATCATATCAGTGCGCGGCAGCTCAGTCTCAGTTCGTCGCGTGTGTTTTGTACATACGCGTAACAAGAGATTATCGCGCGCTCAACCGTTATAACGCGTTATAACACGTTGAAGTCAAAAAACTGTGTTTTTGTGTTTTTAATTTTTAATATATAGTGTGTCCACATAATGGGACAAAAATATAATGATAAACGCTTGCCTCTCTCTGTCCGAAGACTTTCCTTAAAAAGAATAAGGGTCAAGAGGTTAGTATTATTTATATATAAGGTATATTTACACAGGGTGTCCGAAAATTTGCGCAACACCCTTTAAGGGAAGGTAGAGGGTGTTATTCTGAACAGAAAAGTCCTGTAACATTTTTTTCTATAACGCTTCATAAAGGAGTTATTATTGAGTAAAGTCTGATCAATCAGCGCCGACTTTTAGCCGTGCGCATGTTAGTGAGCCCCGCGCTGCGAAGTGTGCGCCGCCGCACACTACTAGGCGCGCGGGGCTCACTGACGTGCGCCCGGCTAAAAGTCGGCGCTGATTGATCAGACTTTACTCATTAATAACTCCTTTATGAAGCGTTATGGAAAAAAATGTTACAGGACTTTTCTGTTCAGATTACTGTGCTTTACCCGCTCACGAGCGTTGGCACAATCTTTACCGGACACCCTGTATATACACAAGTCAATCATCGCCGATCTTTAGCCGCGCGCACGTCGGTGAGCCGCGCGCCTGGTAGTGTGCGTGAGCGCTCAGCTGTTACAGCTACAGCGCGGTTCACCGATGTGCGCCCGGTAGTGTGCGCGCGCGCGCGTGTGTACACACAGTGTATATATATATATATATATAAGTAATGCCGAATATATAACATAAATCTCTGAAAAATAAGAACGCAGTCTTTTGCTTATTTTGATATTTTATTGAAAATTTATTATGTTTGTATTTTATAATAGTAGTTAGTGCTACAGTAGTTAGTTAGCCAGAGGCGGTCAATTCGTGAGCTGGTTGTTTTAAGAATATTTGACACCAAATGCGTTTTGCATGTTCGCTTTGGTTAAAAAATATATGCCAGAGGCGATCAATTCGTGAGCTGGTTGTTATTTCACACTAGATGCGATTTGCATGTGTGTCAAAAATTATATGCCAAAGGCGATCAATTCGTGAGTTGGTTGTTATTTCACACTAGATGCGATTTGCGTGTGTTAAAAAATATATGCCAGAGGCGGTCAGTTCGTGAGCTGGTTGTTATTTCACACTAGATGCGATTTGCATGTGTGTTAAAAAATATATGCCAGAGGCGATCAATTCGTGAGCTGGTTGTTATTTCACACTAGATGCGATTTGCATGTGTGTCAAAAATTATATGCTAGAGGCGATCAATTCGTGAGCTGGTTGTTATTTCACGCTAGATGCGATTTGCATGTGTGTTAAAAAATATATGCCAGAGGCGATCAATTCGTGAGCTGGTTGTTATTTCACACTAGATGCGATTTGCATGTGTGTTAAAAAATATATGCCAGAGGCGATCAATTCGTGAGCTGGTTGTTATTTCACACTAGATGCGATTTGCATGTGTGTCAAAAATTATATGCCAGAGGCGATCAATTCGTGAGCTGGTTGTTATTTCACACTAGATGCAATTTGCATGTGTGTTAAAAAATATATGCCAGAGGCGATCAGTTCGTGAGCTGGTTGTTATTTCACACTAGATGCGATTTGCATGTGTGTTAAAAAATATATGCCAGAGGCGATCAATTCGTGAGCTGGTTGTTATTTCACACTAGATGCGATTTGCATGTGTGTTAAAAAATATATGCCAGAGGCGATATATTATTCTGTTGCAATCGAGACAAACAATGTATTATAAATCTTTATTACAAATATATAAACATTTATGTATACGAACAAAAAAAAGACAATATAATATATATTTGTATAAATAATACATTGTTGTTATATATCCATTGATTATATCGATTGAAAAAAATTAGATGCATTGCATAGATCGCAACTTATAGAAAGTTACATGATAATATTCAGAATATATGTATATATATCATACACATACATCTGTATTCGTCTATGTACATATTATACATATACATATATATATATATATATATATATACACAATTATATATATAACACCTAACCAAATGTTATTCCTCTTGGAAGATATATGGGAAGACACATAGCCCGTATGAACAATGTGAAATTATCTTCAAATATGTGATAAAGGCAGACACGTCTATATTATACTGTTATCTATACGCTTAAATACGCTTAGATATGCGTGCGAGGCAATAGAGCAGTAGAAATACACGATGTTGTCCGATTTCAACATATTGAACACAATTCTCTTTCAAATATGCATAAAACATACAGAAATATTAATATTGGTAACAGCGGAACTAAAATTATTGATATTATCGATAATTTCGGTCGGTATTATCGATAAATTTAGTTACGCTTAGATGAGGGCGCTAACCCGTCGGAGTTCGCCCGTCGTTCCGGCATCCTCTTAAATATTATTATATGACATTTTTTAAATATTTAAAATTTCTTATAGTACTTCTCATTATTTTTAATCATTTGTCGGAAAATCGATACATTTTTCGTACAATAAAATGTATGATTTTTCCTTTTGTTGTCTCCACACGGATATTCCTTCTTTCAAATCATCGATTTAAAATGCATTCTTACGTGGATTAATAACTTTAAGTAATTTATATACGTATCTTAATCATAAATATATTATATAATAGATATATAATAGATAATATATCTCATACAAAAAGGCTGAAAAAAACATTTAAGGCATAGCAAGAAGCGACAATCGAGAAGCGACCAAGCGACGTGTGACGTGTACCGCCCGGTCTTCGTGCCGGCTCGATAAGAAGGAGAGAGACAGAAAACAGTATATCTGTCCTCTTCTGCTATCCGAAGCCAGCCGAAGCGCCGAGCTCACACGTACGCGGTTTGCGCTTGTGTGCGTCATCCCCTCCACTACGGTTGCGTGTTGCTAGCGTGGCCATTCTGGCATCGCTGCGTGGAGGTTGCACGGTCGGATTTACGCTTCTGTGTGTGTGTGTGTGTGTGTATTGTGTGTGTGTTGTGTGTGTGTTGTGTGTGTGTTGTGTGTGTGTGTGTACGCGTACGAACAGAACGAGACCCCGCGATTCGTCACTCTTGCAGTATTTTATGTTTCCAAACTCTCTGATGCGCTCTCTGATGATATGTATGTGTGTGTGTGTGTGTGTGTGTAATTAAATGTGCTGTGTAATTATATTTTTTCAGAGTTAAAATCGTGTGTTGCCGCCTCTGTTTCGAATAACATCTTGCAAACGTTCTCGCATATTAATGCATCTTCATATTTGTGCTTGCGGAAGGTTACGCCAAATTTGCTGGAGTGCGTGCGCTAATTCTTGTAGCGTTCTTAAAATTGGATATTGTCTTCGTAATCGACGACCAATCATGTCCCAAACATGTTCTATTAGATTTAAGTCTGGGCTCATTGCTGGATGGTTTAATATAGCAATATCATTTTCTCTTTAAAATCGTCGCGTGATGTTTGCAGTGTGAGGACGTGCATTATCTTGCATCAGTATAAAACGATTTCCTATCCGATTACGTATTGGCAAAACATGTGGACGCAAAATTTCATCGATATATCGTCTCGATGTCAATGCAGGTGATGAAATGACAACTAATGTTGTACGTAAATGTTGCGATATACCCGCCCAAACCATTACAGAACCGCCATGAAAAGCCGTAATCGGTAGATTGCAATCCTGATTATTTCTTCTGCCTCTACGACGCCACACTTGTGCTCGTCTGTCGTTTCCATAAAGACAGAATCGAGATTCATCCGTAAAAAGAACATTATTCCATTGCCTACGATTCCATCTTATGTGAAGACGTGCATACGCTAATCGGGTACGGCGATGATGATTATTAAGCATAGGCACACGTAAAGGACGAAACGAACGCAGATGAGCTTCTCTTAATCGATTCCTGACAGTTTGTGCAGTAATCGGATGCGGAACTTGTCGTCTATGATTATAAAAACGGCTTGCAATTACATTTGCGTGGACAAACGGATCGATACGAGCGTGTCGAGCAATAACTCTATCTTCTCTGGAAGTAGTAACACGCCTTCGTCCTTGTCCTGAACGTCGATGGTACTGACCAGTTTCCTGGTAGCGAGAATAGGCACGACCAACAACAGAATGGCTTACTCCTATTAAATTTGCGACTTGTCTTTGACTGTAACCTTCTTCTAAAAGAGTTATCAGACGTACTACCTCTAATTCCGTTAAATTTCGGCGCGGCATTGTACGTAAAACTAAAAAAAAAAATTATTTAAAAGTCTTAGAAATAAAGATCATAATTTATTGCAGTAAAAGAATAAAGAATCAAAGAAATTATTGAAATATCAAAAAATGGTGTACCAATTGCTATAACAATGATAAGGAAATCACAAAAACTAGCGTCTTTTTTTATAGCCAGTTTGCTCATTCAAGTGACGCCGAGCAATAAGAAAAAGTTGGCTGAAGTTGGCTGAAATTGCTGAAGTTGGCGTATCAAGGCAGCAGTACTGCCACATTATGGGACGTGGAACGTAGAATGCCAATATTACAGATGTAGCACATTTGGCAACCAAAGTTCGTAAATGTTAACAATGATAAACAAATCAGAGAAGCTAGCATTTTTTTATATTGCGTCTTAAGAGAAAATGATATTGCTGTATTAAACCATCTAGCAATGAGTCTAGACTTAAATCCAATGAAGCATGTTTGGAACAAACATAATTGGTCATCGATTATGAAATTAATATTCAATTTTAAGAACATTAAAAGAATTAGTGCACGCACTCCAATAAATTTGGCGTAACTTTCCGCAAGTGGAAATACGAAGATGCATTAATATGCGAGAATGTTTGCAAGATGTTATTCAAAACAGAGACGGCAACACAAGATTTTAACGTCCTGTAAAAAATTTAATTACACAAACACATTTAATTACACAAACACATCAATATTTAATTATACACACACGCGCGCGCGCGCATTAGAAAGTTTGGAATCATAAAATACTGCGAGAGTGACGAATCGCGGGGTCTCGTTCTGTTTGTGCGTGTACACACAACATACACAACACACACACAATACACACACAACACACAACACACACACACACACACACACACAGAAGCGTAAATCCGACCGTGCAACCTCCACGTGGTACGCTTTGGATAACGCTAATGCCGGCGGTAATTGAATTTTTCATTTTAGACTTGATTTAAGTTTTCGAGATATAGAGAAAAAAAAATCTTATCGATTCGGTCGATTGTACATGTAATTGGGATACTTTTTGCTTGTAAAAATTGTAGAGTTCATAAAAATGTTAACGTTTTTTTATTAAGTTGCATTGATTTAAATGTGTAACGGTTCACCTTTCCCGTACGCCGCGGATCAAAGCTCGCCGGTGCCAGGATTCGGGAGAAGGGGGAAACTCCAACTTACTGTGCCTCGTATAAGCGGTTTAAATAATTAGGTTTATTCAAGCGGTTATTACAAAAGATAGTTAACTCTGATAGCTATGCGAAGCAGCATGCGGGAACGGTGCGTACAGAGTTTCGCGCGTGAGCGGTGCGCGTGGAGCTCGGGAGGCGAGCGTGGCTCAAGCGGCCGTGTTCTGAAATCGCGGTGTTCGCATGCAAATAATCTATGATTAATCTTTGGGGTACAGTACAGATCTTAAACTCTACGGGGTGTCGCGTGGCCTTCAACGTTATTCCAACTGCCGGACTGCCTTATCCTTAAAAGGACGGGGCGTCGGCGTTCTCGGCGTTCTATCCTTAAAAGGACTGACGCTCCTTAGTAGCCTGAAGGCCGTGCGTGTGAAGGTGGAATCGGCGCGACACATGGCGGGAATCCTAATGTCTAATTAACTCTACAGTTAGAATGCGCGGTATATACAGTGCGGGCTTACGATATAATCAGGTCGCAGTATATACAAGGCGGTACTAGAATCAGGGCGCGGAGACCGGAGTGGTCTTACTGGATACGGTATATGTACAACGGTATTACAATATAGCAGGTCGCGGTATATGTACAAAGCGGTGTTACCATCTAACAGGTCGCGGTCTTTATTCGGAACGATACACGGAGACCCAAGTGGTCATATGGTAGAAACGGTCGCGGTCTATACAAAACGGTCTTACAGTATAACGCGGTGCGGACTTATCAACTAATAGGAGGCGCCGTCCCAGCAACCGGGAAACCCGGCCTAACTACGGGAAGCCCGTAGCCTGGTATAACGCGAGGTATCAGGATGCGCCGTCCCAGCAACCGGGAAGCCCGGCCTAACTACGGGAAGCCCGTAGCCTGGTGTAACGCGGGGTATCAGGATGCGCCGTCCCGGCAACCGGGAAGCCCGGCCTAACTACGGGAAGCCCGTAACCCGGTGTAACGCGAGGTATCAGGGTGCGCCGTCCCAGCAACCGGGAAGCCCGGCCTAACTACGGGAAGCCCGTAGCCTGGTATAACGCGAGAGTCGGTTCAGGATCCGGAGAGTTGTTCGTGACAGGAATCGGGATCGGGAACTGGTCATGTATCGCTCGCCGGAGCGCCTTATATACCGGCGGCCGGCCTCCCACTCACGCGAGTCGGCGCGTGGTGGGGCGGCCCCACGGTGGGGCCGAGACACGGGTGTGGAAGTTTAGGGGCGCCATAGGCGCCGAGCCTCTGAATTGCGGGCGGCTGGTCGGCCCGCGAGGCTGGTAACGTATCGTTACAAATGAAAAAGGAAAAAAGTGCAATTTTTACTTGATTTTAAAGTAATGATTACACTTTAACAATGGATATTAAAAGTTTTTATTTTTTAGAGGAAAATCATTTTTTAGTTTTTTATTTTGTATGAAAATTATTTTTCAAAGAAAAATTTTTTTAAAAGTTATTTTTTAGGGATAAATAATCAACTTTTTTTGCGTACAAGTTGGGATTTTTTTATATACTTTTTATTCATCTTTATTTTATAAAGCATAAATAAGATATTGTATATTTTATAAATAAAAAAAGTATTATGTATGTGTGCGTGTGCGTGTGTATTTTTGTATGTGCATGTGTTGTATTCAACTATAGTGAAACGTAATTATGTATTGTATTAACTATAGTGAAATAAAAAAAGAAAATAACTTGTATTGTATATCTCATTTACGCTGTATATAATAAAAATAAATAAATAAATTTATTTATTTTTATGTAGAGAGACTAGAATAGAAAGAATAAAAGTTGAGCAAATAAAAGAATATAATAATGGGAATAAAAAAATACAATAATGAACGAGCAGAAAGAGAGAGAGAGAGAGAAGCACGAGTGAACGCGTAAGTGAATATGCGAGAAGCATGAAGCTAAGCAATACGTAGTACATAGCGGCTAAAAAAAAAAGGGGGGGGGGGGGGGGCGCGAGCGAGCGATTAGAAAGAGACAGAGCGTATGATCGAGAGAAAAAAGATACTGCAATAATGTTAGTGCGTACATGTATATTACTCTCACACATATGAAAGAGACGAAGATAGTACGATTATGTCTGTCTTTGTCATGTACGATTGCAGCTCTGTCTATCGCGACATCACGCAACTAATCTATTGCTCTGTTTTACTCTTGAGTCTTCATCTCGCACACACACATATGCACGAAAATTTTATTTTGCAAAATCTTTTTTATAAACCTTCTATACTCACTTCTCTAAGTTCACTTATACTTTTTGATGAAATGCCGAGTGCGGGGTTTACTGATTAGGCACGTGCAGATTACAAATCTTTTATATTAAGTAAATGTTGACGGCACGGGCCGATAACAAAACTGTAATTTTATAATTTTTTTTTACTTTTCATATGAAATGTTAAACTCCGCACTCCTTTATTATGTATACTTTAATTGTGAAAAAGGATTTTTTGATAACTATAATCAACAAAAATATTTTGCATAAAAACGTTTTTATCGGTAAAACAGACCTTTTGGGATCCCTTAATAAAGTATCCGCGATTTGATTTTCTACGACCGGCACGTGACATATCTCCAGCTTGAACTCGTTAAGAAACGCCATTCACCTGGATATTCTCGCACTGTCGTCCGCACAAGCAGTTATAAATTTTAATGCCTTATGGTCCGTGTGAATTTTTACATGACGTCCTAAGAGAGTCGTATGCCATTTACGTAATGCCCAAACCAACGCTAGACACTCTATCTCGGTTACGGTGTAATTAAGTTCTGCATCTTTCAAGCTACGGATCGCGTACGCTATCGTATATCGTTTTTCGGGTTCGCTCTTATTATACTGATACAAACGTGCCCCTAATCCGTATTTCGATGCATCTACGTACAAACCGAATTTTAATCCCGGTCTAATTATGAATAAACACGGCGCTTTGCTAAATGCCCGTTTTATTTCCGCGAATGAACGCTGTGTCTCATCGTTCCAATCAGATTTTATATTCTTCTTTGTAACGATGTATCCCTCCACCGTTACCCGGCCGCCGATCCGCCGGAAGTCCGCCGCCCGACGAACACCGGTCGGGCAAAATGTAGAGGCGCTGAGCGCCCATTTTTAAACGATAAACAAAACGCGTAAATATCTAACCGCTGTTAGGTGCGCGAAAACACCGAGAACCGGCGACGCGCTCGGGTAACCGCCCGACCGTTACCGAAAATACCCGAGTCGCGCGCGCCGGTTCGACGACAAACAATGTACCGTTAGAACAATAGGCGAATTACGCAGACGCGCGCGCCGAAAGCGAGTATAAATAGGGCACGTTTTCGTTTATCGAGACCAGATCCTTCGATCCGCCAGAGTCAGTAAGACGCCTGAGCATTTCCGAGATCCTTAGAATGCTCATACGAGAAAGAACAACGGGGTTGAGAGTACTCAGCCTCCGCCGAGAGTTTGCGGCACCCCTGAGAGCAATCCTTGCACCACCACGAATTAGAGGCAACCGGGATCGGGCGTGCTCGATCCCGCCAGAAGTTCTCGGCACCTCACAACTATCCCACCGCCTGCGTGTATCGGCCTTGTTCTCGTGGCAGGGAGTTCTCTACCACGGACGGGAGTCTTCATCGGCCGATACATTCCGAATTCCGCACCCGCGATCCAGATACGCGACAACAATCTAACATTTGCACGCATCGACAGACCTGTTGTCGGCCGTCATAAGCAAGCCCGACGCGCCATTATTACGGAGCGGTAAGTCCCGCGCCGAGGGACGACCCGCATCCCTGCCGCAACACCGATCGACGCACGGGATCGATATACGCGTCGAAGGACCGCCCACCGACGCGGCCAAAATTACCACCCGATAACTAACGGCTCCTGCCGGATTCATGAGACGCGATCTAGAATCGATACTCGACCGTATATCCGAAATCGCGAACCGCGCTGCGAATAATCACGGTGCATTGGATGCACCGCCGTCCACGCACGATATAATCACAACCCCGTATACTTTCGCACACGACATAAGAACACATACTTGCATTATACATTCTCGCGCTCACATCCTTATACTATACATTCTCGCGCTCACATAATTATACTATACATTCTCGCGAGCACATACGCATATACACTCACGCGCTCACATCTTATACATACACACTCTCGCTGTACAACACACATCTAAACAGACAATAAATTATATTTTCTTAACCAAATACATTCTCATTCGTGTCTTGATACCCCTTTCGTGAGCCCAGGATCCCGACCGAACTGTCCGTCTCCGCCTCGCGAAAGCGGAACGTTACATCTAATAGCTCTTCCAATGGTTTAGTCATTTTGGCTAAATTCTCTATGAACCTGCGGTCCCAGTTAACAAGTCCGAGAAAAGCCTGTACCGCTTTCTTGTTCCTCGGTCTTTCGAAATTTTGAATAGCCAGCTTTGTATCCTCATTCATATCGGCTTTGATCTGATCAAATGTGTGACGTAGAAATCGGATCTCCATCTTCAGGAACTCGCATTTTTCCTTATTTAATCTAAAACCTATTTTTCGTAGTTTCTCAAGCACGTAATTTATGTGAAATAAGTGCTCCTCTAGAGTACTCGACGTTATCAGAATGTCGTCTAAATAAATAATTGTAAACGGGTCACACTCATCCCCGATCGCTCTCTGCATCGCCCGCGTGAACGATGCACCCCGAACGGTAACCTTCGGAATACGTAAGTTTGATTGTCGAATTTGAATCCAGTGTACTTTCTATTGTCGTCCGTCAACGGGAGCTGCCAAAACGCCTTGGCTACGTCCAACGTCGAATAGAATTTCTTATTGCTTATCCATTTGAAAACTTCGTCGATCGTCGGAGGTTGAACATGGTCGTTAGAATCGTTGAACGGAAACGACTTGCCGGTTGCCACGTGTTGAGGCACCGAATGGCCTCGACGATCTCTTTTGGTGCCAATGGCACAAATATCGGATATACGTGAGTTCCAGGCCGATCTCACCTCGCGATGTACCAACTCCGAAAACACGATTACAGTATAATAGTCGTAGATCGCATTCGGTTCGAACAACGAATGATTGACTACAATGATCGACTTCGTGGTATTACGTGCGTTATTCCCAATGTCTGACGACGGAAGGGAGGGTCGGAAACGATGATCTAGCGACGGGATCGAAATCGTGGTCAGGTGATTGCCGGATGCGTTGCGCGTTAATCGATATTCTGATCAATCGGTCTACTGCGCATGCCTCGCGTTGCGCAACACGCGAAATTATGATAACGCGTGCGTATTCGCTTCACGTATCTTCGTGGCGTACAACGCGGCGCTCGCTGATTGGGAGGATCCGCCGACGCTGTCTTGCAGGATCGTGTCCTGTCATCGAGGTTCACGCCAGTGATGCAAACTCTGCGGTTTCTGCCCGCTACCAGCGCATGTGGAGGGGGTAGCGCACACAAGGAACGAGTCCTGTACGTGTGCGCTCGGCGCTCGGGCAAAATCGGATAGTAGAAGAGAACAGATATACAATGCGCTGTCTCCTTTTTTCTCGAGCGCGAGCTATAGCTATAGCTGCGATATCGAGAATACACGTAGCGGCTTGCGTATTATATGCGTACTCGTTTATTCAACCCTCGTATAAAAATGTATAAAAATTACAAATAAAATAAATCTAACAATTATTTTTAATCTTATAATTATTTTACACATCAAAAATGTTAATTAAATAAAAAGAGCGTAAATGATAGGAATCCCACTCTTGGCCAACATGTACGTCTTTTCTTTACGAAATCAATTGTTATTAATTTAAAAAGATGATTTGATGTTAAAAAATTAAATAAAAAATTAAATTATATGTCAATCATGTTCTAAATAACTTATTCTATTATTTATTTTTTTATAAATAGTCAACGTACATGTTGTTGCTCAACGGAAACGGCGGGAAGGTGGTGGTCTCTTCCGTCAGGAGGTAATGTAAAAAAATATTTTTTTACATTTCCAAAGAATGCAGATAGAATATAGGATAGAAGAAAGGATAGACATAGAGTAAATATAAAAAAAAGAATAAATATAAAAGAATAGATACAAAAGAATAGATATAAAAAATATAAAAGAATATTAGTGGTCAAAAATGGAAAAAAGTATGCTTTATTTAATATAATATTGAAAATATAAAAATATTAAAAATATTTTCAACAATACAAATTATTACAGCTGTGCATAGCTGTAATAATATCATTAATAACTGGCAACTACAGTTATTAATTGAAATTAACAGAAGAAATAAATAATCAAGTTAATATATATTATATATTATATAAATATAAATAATATAATAAAAACAACCACAAAATAGAATTTAATTTATATAACAAGACAATATAACATAAATGATTCTGGATATGATAAAAATATATCATTTTAACATATTTTTTAGAATTCCGATTAATAATCTAAATATATTATGATTTTTTTGATTTTTTCAAGAGATGTTCTACATTTTAAACTGTAACTGTAGATATATATGTATAAATGTTTCTACATTTTGTTACTATACAGTAAAACAATTTTAAAATTAACTTTATATTTTATTATTTTATTGCTTTATTATTTCTTCTTATTTTGATTATGGGAATACCGCCGGATCTAATTTTTCTTAATGAATTATTGACCTAGAGGAGAACTATTTGATCCGATTTCATATAATGTCGCATATATAAAAATGTATATATATATATATATATATATGTTGCATATATATATATATATATATATATATATATATATATATATATATGTCATGTGCATATTTAAAATTACATATTTTATTGGCTTGCATTTCATAAAAATGACTTCTCTAAACTGATAACGTTGACCAGCAATACACTCTATTCAATCTGTAAGAAATACTCCATCAACATATTAATGAAAAAAGAAGAAGAAATGAAGAAAACAAGATAGTCATTTTTGGTGTTATTATCATGTTTTACGAAGATGAAGAATAACAAGATTTGTGAAAATTGTAACTCTTCATTTATGGGAGTTTTTTTAGTTTTGGCTCTGGACTCATACAGAATCATTAACCCAGCCTGTAAGGGCAACAGAGTCATCTTCTCTGAGTCCACTCGGGTAATTCTCGGTAGGCACGTCTACGACCTGGGGCTCAACACTTAATAAAGTGACAAAGTTCTACCGAGGTCCCAGTACTGTGGGGAATAACACAGTCCCCTTACCCAGGGTTACGGGTGAAGTCCACAACAACGATGAAGACAAATATATTTTAAAGAAATTGATTTTCAAAATGATGGATTCGACGAATAAGACATCCCGCTCCTAGGATTGAAGAGACTGAAAGACGAGTCTTACAAGTCTATTAAGGCAAAGAGAAAAAGTTATGAAATAAAACGTCAATTTAAAATTAAAATAAAATATCAAAAAGCAAGTTAATTTATTTCAAGATGACGATGTCATTTACCTGCAACTATGAAGTACAAATACATATATATATACATTTTTATATATGCGACATTATATGAAATCGGATCAAATAATTCTCCTCTAGGTCAATAATTCATTAAGTAAAATTAGATCCGGCGGTATTCCCATTATCAAAATAAGAAGAAATAATAAAGCAATAAAATAATAAAATATAAAGTTAATTTTAAAATTGTTTTACTGTATAGTAACAAAATGTAGAAACATTTATACATATATATCTACAGTTACAGTTTAAAATGTAGAACATCTCTTGAAAAAATCAAAAAATCATAATATATTTAGATTATTAATCGGAATTCTAAAAAATATGTTAAAATGATATATTTTTAACATATCCAAAATCATTTATGTTATATTTTCTTGTTATATAAATTAAATTCTATTTTGTGGTTGTTTTTATTATATTATTTATATTTATATAATATATAATATATATTAACTTGTTTATTTATTTATTCTGTTAATTTCAATTAATAACTGTAGTTGCCAGTTATTAATGATATTATTACAGCTATGCACAGCTGTAATAATTTAGCTGTATTGTTGAAAATATTTTTAATATTTTTATATTTTCAATATTATATTAAATAAAGCATACTTTTTTCCATTTTTGACCACTAATATTCTTTTATATTTTTTATATCTATTCTTTTGTATCTATTCTTTTATATCTATTCTTTTTTTTATATTTACTCTATGTCTATCCTTTCTTCTATCCTATATCCTATCTGCATTCTTTGGAAATGTAAAAAAATATTTTTTTTCATTACCTCCTGACGGAAGAGACCACCACCTTCCCGCCGTTTCCGTTGAGCAACAACATGTACGTTGACTATTTATAAAAAAAATAAATAATAGAATAAATTATTTAGAACATGATTGACATATAATTTAATTTTTTATTTAATTTTTTAACATCAAATCATCTTTTTAAATTAATAACAATTGATTTCGTAAAGAAAAGACGTACATGTTGGCCAAGAGTGGGATTCCTATCATTTACGCTCTTTTTATTTAATTAACATTTTTGATGTGTAAAATAATTATAAGATTAAAAATAATTGTTAGATTTATTTTATTTGTAATTTTTATACATTTTTATACGAGGGTTGAATAAACGAGTACGCGTATAATACGCAAGCCGCTACGTGTATTCTCGATATCGCAGCTATAGCTATAGCTCGCGCTCGAGAAAAAAGGAGACAGCGCATTGTATATCTGTTCTCTTCTACTATCCGATTCTGCCCGAGCGCCGAGCGCACACGTACAGGACTCGTTCCTTGTGTGCGCTACCCCCTCCACATGCGCTGGTAGCGGGCAGAAACCGCAGAGTTTGCATCACTGGTTCACGCATCTCACGCACAGTCATACTAAGGCTCGCAATCACCCCCCGCTTTTTCGTAATTTTCTAAATTAGCTGTGTTTTAAACAAATGCATCTATTAATATTATTTTATAACGCGCGTCTTCGTATCTCTGTATTGTTACAAAATAAAAACGCTCTCCTTTATTGCAAGAACCTCTCTTTATTCGACCTCCGTCTATTCGAGCGATACCCTCGACGCTGACCTATCCATCGATCTATTTATAGATCTATATAGTACGTATAATGATGACAAGCGCGTCTCGTATCGCGCGAGGTTTGCCCGCGATATTTTTCTTATCTACATAAATAATTTTCAATTTTCTGTATTTACATGTCGGGTCATCGCGTCTCCCCGGATCCCCGGGTCAGAGATAAAGCGACGACCGCGACGCGTCGATCATACGATAAGATGTACAATAAAACTAAATTATTGGAGATTCTATCGGATACGGATTGCCGAACAATAATGAATTGTGGTAGACCTCATCCACCATCGGCCAAAATATATCGTATAATTTCGGAGAAAATTAAGCAGTTTAATTCTCATATAATACCAAAACACGTATATGTATTGATTAACGAAAACAGGAATGGCTTCAAAGATAAAATTCTGGAGGCTTTCAATATTAAGGTAAATGACGGAGAGGTCTCCCACAATATATCCTCTTGCTCGATCGAAACTGTCAAAAATGACTCAATCAATCTGTTTTCAAAAGAATTTGATTTAATTATATTGGCCGAACAGTGGAAAACAATTATGCCTCTACGAAAGCTCTACGGAAGGCGCTATAAATATGTATTGCAAAACAGCTGGACTGATGTTATAGCTGAAAAAATGTGGCAGCAACAAAAATTTCGTTGTACAATTGCATTTAAAAAACGATGTTCACCAATCAAGTTTCGCGAAGTATTATATCGGTATTCACGATATTTGCAAAAAATGTACCGCGGCTATAAAAGATAAGGTTATACATAAACCGCGTGATAATGTCGTAAAGATACATTTCGTAGCATTAAATATAGAAGAAGAAAAGCATTCTTACACAGCAAAACGGCAATTAAGAGGTAAACGTTGTATAATTGTTACTACCACATTAATAGAAAAAAATGGATGCTATAACATTTCGTAGACAGGAGACTAAACGTCTCAAAGATTTTGGTGATGTCGAACCGTCAATTCTTCCTAACGCTGTTGTTTTACGGAAAGCAAAAGAGCAGAGGTTATTAGAACGGCACGGACTTTTATACGCAAATCCTATCTTAGATCTATTACAAAGTTCGAAGCAAGGAAAATATTCTGGAGCTATTCACAATATTGGATTATTAAATTTTTTTTGTATTTATTGGGGTCTTGAGCAACAATTATTGTACAGAGCAAGAAACAAAAAAAAATCCAATAGGCTTTATGACAATTGATGCTACTGGAGGTGTTATAAAACGATACTCTAATTGTGAACCGCCTATTTTCTTATATCAATGTATGTACATTGATAATGATGGAAGTATTCCAGTGTTTCAAATGGTATCAGCCAATCATAAATCAATGCATATTGCATATTTCTTACGCAAAATAATAGCAAAAGGAAACGAAGCTCCGCGTATGGTCGTTTGCGATTTTGGATGGGCGATTTTAATCGCTGTTGCAGAAATATTTGCAAAATGCATTGATTTACGACATTATTTTAAAAAATGCTTTAATATTTTGCACGGTATTGATGACACGATTCCATCGTATTTTATAAGATTAGATGTAAGCCATTTTATTTCCATGATATCGAGATGGAATTGTCTAAAACAGAGAGATGTGAATACAAGCTTTCGATTGCGACCGGTTCGAATAAGATTGGTGCAGTCAATCCCGAGAAATGATGATTGTATATCAGAATTGTGACATTTTTCCTTCTTCATCATTATCATAATAATAAGATAAGATAAGTTTCAGACTCTCACGTACGTATACTCGCACGCACACACGCAAAGCGATTTTGTCCCTCAAGGCGCGTTCATATCGCTCATGTATGATAATTCTTTCGTGTATTGCTCTTTTATAAAACTATAATTTTGAAAATTTATAATAAATAAGAGAGAGAGAGAAAGGGAGGGAAAGAGAGAGAGAGAGGGAGAGATAGAGCCGGGGAGAGAGAGAGCGGGGGAGAGAGAGGGGGAGAGGGGGAGGGGAGCGGGGTGAGAGAGGGGGTGAGGGAGGGAGAGAGGGAAGGAGGGAGAGGGAGGGAGGGATAGGGGTTGGGGGAGGGAGAGGGGGAGAGGGGGAACGGGAGAGAGAGGAGGGAGGGAGGGAGAGAGGGAGAGAAAGAGAGAGAGAAAGCGGGAGAGAGAGAGAGAGAGAAAGCGGGAGAGAGTGAGAGCGGGATGGAGGGAGTAAGAGAAAGGGGAGCGGGAGAGAAAACGGCAAAGAGAGAGAAAGCGAATATGTGTATATGTACACCCCATTACACCACATGATCATACCGCCAAATAAGTAAACAAAGACGCGTGTCGGTATGCGGCATATATAGCGCTATTATATTGTGTATGGAATGTTTCACTTTGTTGTCATTCATACAGTGACAGCGAGTAGGCAACAGCTCCATCTGTCGTTATACACGATCGCGAAAATTATTAAAAGATCTCTGAAACTCGATCTCTATAATAATTAATAATTAACGATTCACAAGCGATTGCTATTTGTCGAAGCAGATATTAACTTCGTGTGATTTATTGTTATATATGTATCTCGTTATATACGATCACGAAAATTATTAGAAGATGTCTAAAACTCGATCTCTATAACAATTAAAAATTAACGATTCATAAGCAATTGCTATTTATCAAAGCAGATATTAATTTCGTGTGATTTATTGTTATACTAATATACTAATATAAAGTAAGAATAATTACAAAAAGCAATTAAATCTCACTAAAAAAACCTCACAAACGTAAAAAAAATAATTTATAAAATATTTTTCCTAAATAATAAGAAATAAAAACTAAATATGAAATCAATAGTTAACTAGTTAAGTACTTAGAAGCAATTCAGTTTGTGAGAATTTGTAATTTGAAATAGTAGTTGTCATAAAATCAAATTTGTATTTATAGAAATGTTGTACACAAATTCTCTGTATAAAATTAAAACGCATTATATTTTTAATAAGAGAAACCTGAGTTTCAAAATAAGTTCAATAGAAATAAGAAAAAACAAAAAAATTTTAATTAAAAAAACTTGGCGCTGCTAACTTTTAAAGTATATATTAAAACCAACAAATAATAAATTTAATTTAGATCTAAATTTAATTTAGAATTATATTTAATTTAATTATCACAATAACTGCAATGTGAATGTATTAAAGAATACACTAATTTTAGCATAATGTTTAGTTTAGCAGCGCCAAGTTTTTTTAATTAAAATTTTTTTATATTTTCTTATTTCTATTGAACTTATTTTGAAATTCAGGTTTTTTTAAATAAAAATATAATGCGTTTTAATTTTATGCAGAGAATTTGTGTACAACATTTCTATAAATACAAGTTTGATTTTATGACAAATACTATTTCAAATTACAAATTCTCACAAACTGAATTGCTTTTAAGTACTTGGCTAGTTAACTATTGATTTCATATTTAGTTTTTATATCTTATTATTTAGGAAAAATATTTTATAAATTATTTTTTAGATATACAGGGTGAGTTTTTTAACTTGAAACTGTAAAATATTTCGGAAAGTAAGCTTTATCGAAAAAAATGTTTCAAACAAAAGTTGTAGGGTTCGAAGGGGGCCACATGATAAAAATATGGATTTGACCTTGAGTGACCTTTTCAAGGTGAGATCAATGTGATCGACGTTTTCTTAAATGGAACCCCCCTTTTTTATTACATATTCTTGTAGCTTATCTCGAGAGCTTTTCAAAACACTATAATAAAGTATTTTTTCATTAAGTACTTTTTGAGTTATTTTATATCTTAATCTGACATATTTTGATATAAAAGATAAAATATCTCGTAAAATATTTAGTTTTCGATAATCTTACCGTAATACTTTTATGTACAGAATAATGAGACAAATCAATCAGTATAAAAAAAAATAATTGTTTTTAAGAAAAAGTATGTAATTATTTACAATGTATTTTTTTAAACAATTATTTGTTTTTTTTATACCAATTGATTTGTCTTATTATTCTGTACATAAAAGTATTACGGTAAGATTATCGAAAACTAAATATTTTACGAGATATTTTATTTTTTATATCAAAATATGTTAGATTAAGATATAAAATAACTCAAAAATTACTTAATGAAAAAATACTTTATTATAGTGTTTTGAAAAGCTCTCGAGATAAGCTACAAGAATATGTAATAAAAAAGGGGGGTTCCATTTAAGAAAACGTCGATCACATTGATCTCACCTTGAAAAGGTCACTCAAGGTCAAATCCATATTTTTATCATGTGGCCCCCTCCGAACCCTACAACTTTTGTTTGAAACATTTTTTTCGATAAAGCTTACTTTCCGAGATATTTTACAGTTTCAAGTTAAAAAACTCACCCTGTATATTTGGCGTCTTTTTTTTTACCTTTGTGAGGTTTTTTTTAGTGGGATAACAATAATGATAACAATGATAAAAATGCAATAATGATTGATACTATATAATGATTGATACTATATCGTTATCGATAATGAAGATCAATTAAGTTGTAATATCCACGAAAATTGGCGAGACCTTATTCGCGAATCACCTGACGAGCAATGTCCTACTCTAAAAAAACGACGTAAGCCGTTATACTTAGATAAGTGCCCAGAATGGGACTACATCAAATTAGCGAGAAATCAAAATATATCACTTATACGGAATGGTAATATATGCAAAGATGTCATTATCGATAACAAAGTTATATTATTTGTCAAACTTGTGCATTCGACGCGGTACTTCATCTAGTCGCAAGCGGCATTGCAAATATAAAGTCCTATGATGGTAAAATAAAGTTTTCAGAAAATCCCACTATAAATCTAGCTATGTCAATATTACGTACTGGAAAAATAACGACAAATCATTACAAAGAAAGAGTTAAAATCTTATTAGATCTTTCGCTTTTTAGTGACGCTTTAACTATTTATATCCGTGGGATTTCTAAATTAAATACCGATTGCAATGTTGTACATTTAATTAATTATTTATTTATTGATATACCGAGTTGTCAAAAAACCATTGTATATCCCTGTGGCTCCTCGCAAACAAATCAAATTACGGAATTAAATGTAAATGTGGACATACTCCTCTGCAAGGGATTACAATATATGCAAGAAGCAATCGACAACGCTTTGGCGGTTACAACAAAATGTAGAAAATGTTTAGATACCGTCGTAGAAAATGTTGAGTATGGTCCACATTTATTTATTGATACTACGATATTTGCTGATGAGCGATATGTTAAACGAGAAAAAACAATCATACACTGTCTTGATTCAGTCGCTACTAGTATCGTGTTAAATACAAAAAAATATATTTTAGTTGGTATAATATATTACATAAAATCATCTAGTAGTGCTAATAGCGGGCATTACGTTACGTATGCACGATCTGGAGCTCACTGGTACGAGTATGATGATCTTAAAAAGAAAAGAAATGCTGTTAACACAAACACTAGTATTAGTCCACATCTTATTTTTTATGTTAGCGCCGAAATATAAATCTTATTATTAAATATATATTATATTATATATGTTATTATTACGTTATTATATTATTGTTACGTACCGCGGACTCCACGATTCTTTTCTTTCATCGTGAATAGAGATTAGTGGTATCTTAACAGCGCACTACGTCTAGAAATAAACAAATGGAAACTGAAAGGCGAGACAAACTTTTTGAAAACAAAAATTGAGAGGATATATGATACAAAAAGGAAACTAGAGCATACCTGATCTAAGAAGATAAGCAAATTAATCAGTAAATATTAACCACTTGAAGCTTGGGTTTCACAAATTCTCTTACTAATCTAAACTATGCTTGACAGCTCTCGTAATAAACAATTTCGGTACCAGGAATCCAAATGAAAAACGAAACGGACGGTAAAAATGATACCACGTGTGCTCGCCTGACAGATCTCCGTTACGCGATATCTACGTTAAAATAAACTCAAGTAGATAATAAAATGCATAACTCTTACTCAATCGCAACAACTCTCCATTGGGCGAAACCTCATTCTATAAACAATAGCCTTCACTAATACTTAAGGTTCTAACATCTCCTATGCTAAAGGTAACGCCCCCAGTAACATCGGAGAGCGTGATCAAAAAATTCAATTCGTGAAAAAATATTAACAAAGCCAATGGAGAGGAGGAGCAAAGGGCTTAATATACTCCGAACCATTCCTCGCGGAGTCATTACAGTTCATTAGTCAGTACAGTTCATTATTCATTTCAGCTCATTACAATTCACAGTTCACACTTTAATTCATTTCTCGATTTTTGCTAGTTCTCCATAATTACTTCGACTTCAGTTTTAAATTTTCATACAAATTCTAAGTGTCTCGAAAGCGCGTTGTTTGGTGCAAGTTAGAAAAATTTAGACATTCAGTGCAAATTCGGAAGATCTTGTGCCAAGTGACTGCAGCGACTGCGAACCGCATTCCAACCAGCCAGGTCGAGCTCTAGCCGATTTATCTCGCCTCGCCCTTCGGAGCCTTTCATTGCCTGATTTTCATTTGTTACCAACGTACTCAAGTAGTAAGTGTCACGTAGTCAA
This sequence comes from Formica aquilonia x Formica polyctena, assembly GCA_907163055.1. NCBI lineage: Eukaryota > Metazoa > Arthropoda > Insecta > Hymenoptera > Formicidae > Formica > Formica aquilonia x Formica polyctena. The sequence continues at coordinate 10,293 of CAJQTV010001037.1, read as the reverse complement.
GTAGTAAGTGGTTTGAATGTTCTCAACTCTGTTTTCTTTTTCTTTCACACCTGTGTATTTGAAATAATTCTTGAATTATTAATTATAATAAATCAATCAGTAACTTTAATCATTTACGTTTCAATCTTAACTTACTTTCCTATTCGGCCTTCTCTCCTTTAGTCCTTCTAACCCCTTCTCTGGAATATTATCTTGGATCTCCTCTTTCCTTATATTACTTGTCACCAAGGGTCATCTGCATTTAGCAGAGCGACTCGTGATCTTCCTTAGTCGCCAAGGGTCACCTGTATTTAACAGAGCGACTCGCGATTTCCTATCTGTTGTTAAGGGTTACCTGTATTTTACAGAGCGACTCGCAACTTCCTACCTGTCACAAAGGGTCACCTGCATTTAGCAGAGCGACTCGCGATTTCTTGTTTGTTTTAAGGGTCACCTGTGTTTTATAGAGGGACTCGCAACTCCCTGTCTGTCACTAGAAGTCACCTGCATTTAGCAGAGCGACCCGTGATTTCATTTGTTATACCTCCCGTCTTCTATGTCATTCAGTAAAACTTTTCTTTTTTATTATAAAACATATATATATATTTATTATAAGGATAAATATATAAACTTTCCTTTTTCTTTTCTCTCTTTCTGGATCTAAGAGCTTTTCATTTAATCAAACAAAAAAAAACTCCAAGAATTGTTTCTCAAATTAGGGAGTTTCTCGCGATTTTCTACATTAATATTTATTATTACTCTTTCCTTAGTGGAAAGACAAAAACGATCTTCGCGAGCGGCTACCAAATGTTCGCGTAATCGTCGGAATAGGCGGCTACGGAAAGAATTGGCTCGGGCTCAAGCGGAAGCTATTAACATTACTGTTAAGGGCGTAGAGAAAACTAATATTAACATAAGAGTGACACACAATACACGCACACCGGACAGTCCTCCCCACGTACCAGAATCAACCCCTTTTCCCGAACTTGGCCCCTCAGGATCCCCAGCACCCTCGACTATCATCCTTAGTGATTCCCCCCTTTCGTCCCCTCTCCATCCAGAATCCTTCTATACTGACGAACCCGGAAGCCCTCTCGAACAACCACCCGATAGCGAAATCGAGGGTGGACCCCGAGAACGGGATTTTCCCGATTTTCCCGATAATCAAAGCGATTCGGAGAGGGCACAGCGCGACTCTAGGGACAGATCATCTCACCTTGGAGAGGGGTCTAGAGCATACGAACAAGGGCTGACCGAAGAGCAGTTTCGGCTTTGGGTCCTGGACCGATTTCCTCCCCTGACTCAACCGCTATCTGAAGGAGTCTTTTGCATAGGGCCGGGCCAGGTAGACCACGCGGAATTACGGGGATCATTAGAGAGAGGTCTTCCAAACGCTATCATCCCGTGGTTCGTCCCAGGGCGATTATTCCCCGTCGCCGTCCCTATAGAAATCCTGCGGAGAAAATTTCCCCTTTCCACCATCCATCTCGAAGAAATCCCCTAAATTCCCTTCATTCCGCCATAGACAAAGATTTTGGTTTTATTATATTTATTATCAGAGAATTCTTGTAAAACCAATCAGAACTATAAAATTAATATTAGACTTTTCCCGCATCGTTCTGATTGATGACCCCCGCACTTATTTAACGCGTTACACACACACGCACATATAGTACACACGCACACCTCAAGTAGGAAATAATTAATTATATAAATATATATATATATTGTTGCGTTCGTCGCTCTCTGTTCGGGAGTCGACCTCGACGAGTTCGCCCGAATCTTAGAGAAACGCTCAGAGATGAGCGAGAAGCGGTGTGTAACGCGAATCCGTAGATTCGCTGGAGGATAAGGAGATGTTCAGAAAATACTCGAGTGTAGATTGTTTTCAATATTCGTTTAATTTTGAATAATAGAAGCGAGCGACGGCCCGTATTCCGCGACTCCGACGGAAATCTTCAAAATGTCCTGTTAATGACTGCCTTCAACGCGTATCGGAAATCTTGTAGAGCTTCTTGCTAGAGGCTCTCGCGAGAACGGATATCTTGCACGCGGACGTCGGATGTTGCTTGGCGCGAGGCAGAGGACATTCGCGGAACGGTTAACGCGCGTCGACTCTCGGACTCCACACTCTTAACAATCACAAACTCCAGAAGTAGAGAGCAGGTAGTAATACAGACACTGAGGCGTCTTTCGCACTGAGTTCGATGCTCGATCGTATACTAGAATGTCGGTTGAGAATTTACAACGAGAAAGACGAAAGCGCATACGACACGAGCGAATGAAACGAGAAGAAATGCGCGCGAACGACACCAGCGTAAATTAGATATATGACCAAATTGCTCGCCGCTAAAATATGAATGCGATCGTATGCGAGACAATTCGGACCGATTTTGAAACGAGTAAGCCTACTGCGTACGCGACACGAGCGAGAATATGCAAAGTGCGAATGCGAAAAGTCGATGAATTTCGACCGGCTCGAATCGTTGTCGTAGGCAGACTAAATCGACCGACCGCGGAAACTCGCATTCTGCCGAAGTGAATAACAAGTTTTTCGGTATCGAACGTTCTCGAACCAGGTGTTTGTCACGGTTCTTCATTATAGACTAACGCGATCACGCATCGAGCGGGTGATCGCGACGCTTTTGCTCTCGCTCGTGTCTTGGTTTCTGAGGCACTCGTTTGAATCTAACGGCAAAATTTAGAAACTAAATTTTAATGTTTCAATTTTGAACATACCGCCCGCCTTGGAACGATAGTTCCAAAATGATCGAGATAACAATTGCAGTAAACGACAAGAGCGCACGCCACAAGTAACATGAGATACATAAGCGAAAAGACGACAAGTTACGCGACGTGGTTTGACGCGCTGAATTTGCCGCCCGCCTTGGCGGAATGACGCTCGCCTTCTTACAATTTTGTGCTTAAGTCTAATGAATTACAATAAATGAAACGCAACGCAGCGAAGGTGCCTAATTGCTCGTCGCCTCACTATTGACCGGTAATCCGCACAGTTTAACAATCGGTCTTTTGAATTCGGAGGTGGCCGTCTTGACTGTGACGACCCGTACGAAGCCGTCGGAGCCGGGGTGACAGTGTGTCACGCGGCCCAACTCCCATTTGCAGGGGGGTAACAGTGGATTTCGCAACAAGACAAGTTGCCCGGTTTTGATCGGTGGCTTGACCTTTCGCCATTTTGCTCTTTGTTGTAACGTATTTAAATAATCGTTACTCCATAGCTTCCAAAATCACTCGGTAATGTGTCGAACGAGCTGCCACCTCGAAAGACGATTTTCGTGGAGATCGAGCAATGATGGTTCCGGGTTTACAGTAAGCGCTGATCCGATTAAGAAATGACCGGGAGTGAGGCACTCGTAGTCCTCAAGAGTGTCGGAGAGAGGCGCTATTGGCCTGGAATTAAGACACGCTTCGATTCGACATAGTAAAGTCGAGAATTCCTCGAATGTTAGCATATGAGTCCTTAACACGCGTCGCAGATGCGTTTTTACGCTACGGACGCCCGCCTCCCACAACCCGCCGAAATGCGGAGCAGACGGGGGAATAAAATTCCATGTCACATTATCGGAGGCGGTCAGGTTCAAGAAATTCGGATCTCGTACTGCTGACCGGTACGCGACGGTCAGTTCTCGGTCCGCCCCGACGAATGTTGTCCCATTATCCGAATACATATTTTGTGGTAGACCGCGGCGAGCACAAAATCGAGAGTAAGCATTCAAGAAAGCTTGAGTGGAGTAGTCGCTTACCAACTCCAAATGTATTGCCTTTGTCGCAAGGCAGATAAAGAGCGCGATGTATGCTTTACGCGACGTAATCCCTCGTCCAGCGGAGGCCCGAATTTGCACGGGTCCGGCGTAATCGAGGCCGCAATGCAAAAAACATCGGACTGCCGCTGTCACGCGTTGTTCGGGAAGATCTCCCAGGATTTGTGTGGGAATCGCGGCGCGTTCGCGAGTACACACAACACATTTGTGAATTACAGATTTGACGATATTACGAGCGCGAATTATCCAGAAATCGCGGCGCAGAACATTTAGCGTGAGTTGCGGTCCGGCATGTAACGCTCGTAAATGAGTTTGATTCACGATAAGTATGACTAACGGGTGTGACGCAAGAAGGATCGGATGTCGAACGGACAATGGCAAAGGAGCTTTTTTAAGCCGTCCCCCTACGCGCACAATTTCGTCCCGGTCAAGGAACGGTCGAAGAGAGAGAAGTGAGCTTCTCGACGAGAGGCTCTGATTTCTTGACAGCGCGTTTATTTCCGTCGGAAATAAGTCGGCTTGAATTTTCTTAATCCAGAAAGTTCTGGCATTTTTACAGTCGTATGCAGAGAGCGCAATATTGTGTGATGCCGGATAATGAGATGACAAAGGCGAGAACGACAATGAGCCAGTGTCACGACAAGAGCGATTACTCCGACATTTATTTACGAATTTATAGATATACGCAGTGACGCGAATTAACTTTGGCCACGATGAATATTTAGAAGCAAGGTCCCATTCAAAGAGCGGTTGAGAGCATTGTAGCGAACTAACCTTTTCTTCGAGAGACGCTTCCTCGGGAAGACGCTCATTGTTACATGGCCATTTATCGGATTCGAAGAACAGCCATGAAGGTCCCTGCCACCATAGCTCGCGATTGATAATTTCGTCGCCAAATATTCCGCGCGAAGCGCAATCCGCGGGGTTGTCCTCCGTTGGCACATGCCGCCATTCTACGTTTGGAAGACGAGTCTGAATGTCATTAACGCGATTGGCGACAAAAGTCTTCCATCGCGATGGTGGTTGCCTTACCCACGCGAGCACGATCGTGGAATCTGTCCAGCAATGGCACGGAATATCCTTGTAACCGTTCGATCCGCGAACGAACTCGACAAGTCGTGCGAGTAATAATGCTGCGGATAATTCAAGTCGTGGTATGCTCAGAGATTTTAATGGCGCGACCTTCGATTTACCGACGAGCAAAGTTGTCGTGATTTGACCTGATGACGAAATGATTTTGATATAACACATGCGGCATATGCATGTGTAGATGCGTCCGCAAATCCGTGGATTTCGGCGTGACTTGTATCCGATCCGCGTCCGATCCAGCGTATTATTCGCAAATTATTGAGATATAAGAGCCGAGAATAGATTTCTCTCCACTTTACGATGTGTAGCTCGGAAATCGCGTCATCCCAACCGCTTTTAAATCGCCATAGTTGCTGCATAAATATTTTAGCGGTAATCGTGACCGGCGTGACCCACCCAAGCGGATCGTAGAATTTTGCGATCGCGGATAAGATCGTACGCTTTGTTTCCGGGGCGTTATCAGCCAGCGACACGCGAAACTCAAAAATATCGTTTGTCGGATTCCACCCGATTCCGAGGATTTTGATTTGTTCGTCTTCAGCCAGAGGTTTGTTTGTGGCTAGACCGTGATCTGCTATTTCAATGTCCTCGAGAAGAGAGGGCGAGTTGCTCGCCCATTTCCGTAATACGAATCCGCCGCGCTTCAACATAGAGTTTAATTGATCGCGCGCTTGCCGAATTCGAGTTTTATCGTCAGCTCCGAATAGTAAGTCATCGACATAAATATTATCGCTTAGGATAGGAACAGCAAGCGGGAAATGCTGACCTTCGTCGATGACTAGTTGTTTTAATACCCGAAGAGCTAGAAACGGAGCACACGACATTCCATACATAACTGTTAGTAATTGATAATCAATGAGCGGTTCCGACAGCGATGACTTCCACAAGATCCGTTGATAATCTATATCACGCGCATCGATGTGAATCTGGCGATACATTTTCGCGATATCGGATGAATAGACGTATTTGTATCTACGCCATTGTAGGATGACCGACATGAGATCGGTTTGTAATTTTGGCCCGGCGTTTAAATGATCATTTAACGATGTGCCGTTAGAAGTAACGCTCGATGCGTTAAAAACAACGCGAAGACGCGTAGTAGAGCTACTTTCCCGGATCACTCCATGATGCGGGAGGTAAACCTGTTGGTTGATGTGAGTTTGAGCGATCGGCGCGGGCCGCATATGCCCCAGCCGCTGATAATCAGACATGAATTCGCGATATTCTGTCGCGAGCTCCGATTTATCAAGAAGTCTGCGGAGTGACGAATTTAGCATTTTCTCCGCCCGAAGTTTTGAATTTCCGATGTCAATCGGAGGACCCCTTTTGAACGGTAGCCGCACGATGTACCGTCCGTTTGAGTCGCGAAAATGAGTCGAGCGAAAATGCTCTTCACACTGCTTTTCGTGCGGTGTGAGATGAGTTTGTCGGGGGAGTTCTTCGACCTCCCAGAAGCGACGAAGTTCCTCTTCGAGAGAGGGAGAGCCGACAATATGATGAGTCGAAACGCGACTGAGAGCGCAATTTCCGGAAAGAATTGTCGGCGATTAGGAATTATTCGTCGTTGATGACGTGATAGGTCCCGAAATTATCCATCCGAGGACGGAATTTTGAGCGATGGGTTGTCCGACGCCTCCTTTGCGAACACCGTCGAGAATTATATCGTTATAAAGGTCCGCTCCGATAATGATATTGATAGGATCGAGACTCGTCGGATCCGCGTCTGCTCGCGGCAAATCAGCAAGATAAGAGAGTGACGAGATATCCACGTTCTGTTTCGGAGTATAAGAAGTTAACGATTTCATAATAAGCGCGGTGGTCGAAAGCGACGGAACGAGAGAATTGCGAGGAGAAACGAGTATGTGAGTCGCGTGTTGAAACGTCCCCGCGTGAATCCCGCCGACGGCGGAAACGGAGATCGGCATGCGAATGCGTTTCACGCGCATGAGTTGCGCTAAACTTTCCGAAATGAATGTCATTTCCGAGCCCTGATCGAGGAGCGCTCGAACGACAGCGGTACGACCAGACGGACAGCGCACCGTTACCCAGGCCGTCGCTAATAAGATGGGTGATCGCTTTCTCGTTGAGGCGATCAGATAATTTACTTCCGGTGTCGAACCGGACGATTGAGGCGACGAGCAATCCGGCATAACAGTTCTCGAGGAACTTGAGCCAGAATCCGAGTCAACGTGTAGCATCGAATGATGCTTTTTGTGGCAAACCCGACATGAATATTTACTCCGACATTCCTGTGCGGAATGCTTCGCGCTTAAACAATTGAAGCAACGTTTATGCTGCTTAACGAGCTCTCGCCGTTGACTCGCATTCTTACTCACGAACGCAGAGCACACATTAAGAAAATGTCGAGCTTTGCACACCGGACACAGAGTCTGGGTGCTAGCGGATGCGGTGGCGGAATGTACGCGCGAGGCTGCAACGGGTTTGGTAGTGTTCTTGGAACTTGCGGTTGTCGCATATTCTTCGAGCGCGCGAGTACGAGATTGAAGAAAACGAAGAAAATCTTCGTACGCCGTCGGAGCGTCGGTATCGCATGCTTTCACGTTCCATGCTTTTCGCGTTACCGGATCTAATTTTTGCACAATAAGGTGAACGAGAATATCGTTCCAGAGTTCCTCCGGCTTTCGATCCAGATTTTTTAATGATGCTACCGCGATATTAACTTTGTCACATAACGTTTGCAACTCGGAAGCCGACTCGCGTGTTATCGGTGACAAATTAAGCAATGTCGAAAGATGTGTGTTTATCGAACGTCGTTTGCTTTCGTACCGCGAAGTCAAAGCTTTCCATGCGATTTCAAAATTAGCGGCGGTTACAGAAATATTCGCTATACATTCTAACGCACGACCTTTCAGACACGATGATAAAAAGTGCATGCGCGCAAAGTCAGTTAGCTCGGTATTGTTTCGAATGAGCGTCGTAAATCGATCGCGAAATTGTTCCCATTCGTCATAATTACCGTCGAACGGAGGTAATTTAATGGGCGGAAGATGCGATAAAGAGAACGCGGACGCTTCCGCGTGCAGCCTCGTCGAGGAAAGAGACGGATTTGGACTCACGACCGGCTCCATTTCCTCCAGGATGTCCGCCATGTGGTCCAGAGTGTTTTCGTATGTTGCTTGAGTCGCGTCGTAATGATTGTCCTTGAAGTAGCTGAAAGACGACCGAATTGCTTCCGGGACTTTCCGCGACACCTCTGCGTGTCCATTGGAGAATTGATTCCAATATTCCTTGAGCGTTGAAATCCTGGACCGCACTTTAGCTGGTGTGAGATTGCTCCTACCGATTTTTTTGAAGTTCTCGAGAGCGCGTTCAATCGTTCGCTGCAGCTGCTGCTGATGTGCGACGTGCTCCGACATCGTGGATGTGTCAGAATATCACTCACTCGCGAACTTATCCTCCACACACGCTCCTATCCGGCTCGAAGGACCAATATGTTCGGGAGTCGACCTCGACGAGTTCGCCCGAATCTTAGAGAAACGCTCAGAGATGAGCGAGAAGCGGTGTGTAACGCGAATCCGTAGATTCGCTGGAGGATAAGGAGATGTTCAGAAAATACTCGAGTGTAGATTGTTTTCAATATTCGTTTAATTTTGAATGATAGGAGCGAGCGACGGCCCGTATTCCGCGACTCCGACGGAAATCTTCAAAATGTCCTGTTAATGACTGCCTTCAACGCGTATCGGAAATCTTGTAGAGCTTCTTGCTAGAGGCTCTCGCGAGAACGAATATCTTGCACGCGGACGCCGGATGTTGCTTGGCGCGAGGCAGAGGACATTCGCGGAACGGTTAACGCGCGTCGACTCTCGGACTCCACACTCTTAACAATCACACACTCAAAAAGTATAGAGCAGGTAGTAATAAAGACACTGAGGCGTCTTTCGCACTGAGTTCGATGCTCGTTCGTATACTAGAATGTCGGTTTGAGAATTTACAACGAGAATGACGAAAGCGCATACGACACGAGCGAATGAAACGATAAGAAATGCGCGAGCGAACGACACAAGCGTAAATTAGAGATGTGACCAAATTGCTCGCCGCTAAAATATGAATGCGATCGTATGCGAGACAATTCGGACCGATTTTGAAACGAGTAAGCCTACTGCGTACGCGACACGAGCGAGAATATGCAAAGTGCGAATGCGAAAAGTCGATGAATTTCGACCGGCTCGAATCGTTGTCGTAGGCAGACTAAATCGACCGACCGCGGAAACTCGCATTCTGCCGAAGTGAAAAACAAGTTTTTCGGTATCGAACGTTCTCGAACCAGGTGTTTGTCACGGTTCTTCATTATAGACTAACGCGATCACGCATCGAGCGGGTGATCGCGACGCTTTTGCTCTCGCTCGTGTCTTGGTTTCTGAGGCACTCGTTTGAATCTAACGGCAAAATTTAGAAACTAAATTTTAATGTTTCAATTTTGAACACTCTCTCTCTTTCTCACACCCGCGCACACGCAAATAAAAGAACACTTCCGTAAAAGGAGAACAACTTTATACACGGAAATATTATGTACAACAGAATATAGCATTCATTAATATTCGTAACCGAATATGACACGCGTCTTCCCAGACCGAAAGCCCCCGGAAAACAACAACCCAACTTCGTTTAACAAAACCCCCTCGTTGTTAGGGAGAACGCCTTGCAGCTAATGTCTCGCCAAGCATCCAGCGCGAACATAACACCGAGCGTCCAGCGCAAACGTAACAATATATATCTATAATAACGGTTATTAATAAGAATACAATATGAGATAAAAAACAAAAAAAAACATAATCTATTAAATTTAATTTTTTTCCTTTAAATTTAAAATTTCCTTTTATGAATAAATTAGAGTTTAAATTTTAAAATTGTGAACATTTTCTTTTAACCCGACCTCCTTCCTGTTGCACGAAATCGCACGAGGTCCCGGGTAAAAAGGAAAAAGGTAAAAAGAGGCGTCAAGTACATGTGCCACTTGTGAAAAACTGTATTTATATATATTTATAAAATAGTGTTATTTTAAATTATTGAAAATAAAAACTTATAAAAATATTTTAACCCAAATAAATGGTACAAATATATCCTACAAAAATAATGATATCAACAACTTGCGCCAACTGAAAATAAAAATTAAACAAATATTTTAACCGAAAACAGTTATAAATAGCTGTTTTAATTTCTTACAAAATAATAATATGTAACGCGGTCACCTCGCTCGACGCTCGGATCGGCTCGTCGGTGTCCGGGTTCGAGAGGAGGGGAGATTCAAGCTTGCGTAGACACAGTATAGGTAGAAAGATAGTTTATTAAAAGAGAAATATGTACAGAGTAGCGTGCAGGGCCGTGCGGTGTTAGGCGGCGTGCGCGGGGTGGCAGACGCGAGCGCAGCGGGAAGCGTAAGCGCGAAGCGGCCGGCGCGAAGCGGCGTGCAGCGTGAAGCGGA